>SJYV01056328.1:439636-474546 GCA_006410875.1 Neotragus pygmaeus
CCTCTGAGGGAGAGGGAGAGGGTGGGATGATTTGGGAGAATGGCATTGAAGCATGTATACTATCATGTAAGAAACAAGGTGCCGGTCTATGTTCGATGCAGGATGCAGGATGCTTGGGGCTGGTGCACAGGGATGATCCAGAGAGACATTGTGGGGTGGGAGGTGGGAGGGGCATTCAGGATTGGGAGCTCGTGTACACCTGTGGTGGATTTATGTCGATGTATGGCAAAGCCAATAGAGTATTGTAAAGTAAAATAAAGTAGAAAAAAAAAAAAGATGGTTCTGGGGATGACTGAGTGGAGCTCAGCCTACATAGGGACATTTGGTCCTTCTTTGTCTCCAGGGAGAGAGGACAGCTACCCACTGTGAGTGTGGCAATGAGTAAGGGCCCATAAACTTGAGCCTTAAAATTTACTTCCTAAGTTGACTTGACCCTGTCTTTCAGCACCAGGGTCGCTGGTCATTTTGATCCTGTTCAGCATGTTCCTGCCTCCTCAGGCAGGGACTGAGAGTGCCATGATGTCTTCCAATATGCTGGGAAAAACATCATGATGTGGACAGTGGGCCAAAGTCACCCTTTAGTAACAGGGCATCTTGTACAGCCAGCAGAGTGTTTACGTGGTCGAGTCAGTTACTCTCAGTGGGGTAACTGAGTGGGGTTTTCTGAGTGGGGTTCCTTTTGCTACCTTGGAAAAGGAGAGATTCTTTTCTTTGGCTAGAAGAGTCTATAGAGTGTGATTTTACAGGTAAAAATAGTAATTATAGCAGAATCGCAGTTACAGTGTTTAAAATATGTGAATACTTGATAAATTCATTGACAAATTTCCTTTTCTACTGTATGAACATCTTTATCAGCCTTGAGGACCTCAGCTTGTCTTCAAGCTGGTTTTGTGGCTTGCGTATTTTTGCAAACTCACTAAGTCTGTGGTTGAATTTAGGGCATTTACAGCCAAGCCTGTTGGGAATGGCTGTGTTGCGTTTGTTCTTTGTGACCTCTGTTGGATATGCCTGCCAAGAAAAATAACACCCGGAAGACTTGTGTTAACGCCCACGAGCAGGATCTGCACAGCCCTCTTGGTTTTAGCCATGGCTCAGTTCTCTGCAGTCCCATCTGTAGGCCCAGGACTGGGATTGTCAGGCAGCCCTTACTGACTTGGTTTACTGTCTTTTGCTTTTAAAAATACTATGAAGATAGTCTGCTACTGTTTCTTCCTTTCAGTGTGTAAACAAATGCTGGGCATTTCTTTTTCTTCCAGTGCATGTTGCATTTAGGAAGGTCATGCAGTTACAGAAAAGANTGGTTTACTGTCTTTTGCTTTTAAAAATACTATGAAGATAGTCTGCTACTGTTTCTTCCTTTCAGTGTGTAAACAAATGCTGGGCATTTCTTTTTCTTCCAGTGCATGTTGCATTTAGGAAGGTCATGCAGTTACAGAAAAGATTTGATATTACTTTGAGTAGAATAAAGCAGCCTGTGGCTGATGTAGATACAGCTGCCTACAGGGTAATCGTAATTAAGGCAGTTTAAAACAGGCTGAAAGCTAACTCCCCAAAGTTTGAAAACCGAAACTTTCAATTTGGCACTGTAATGCCCATCACAAGCCCAGCCTTTAAAAATAAATTTAATCACGAGGCACGGTCTGGTCTTCGCATCAGGTGGGGCAGATTAATGTAGGTCTTATTCAGCCAACTGTATAGGCTCAGAAAGGGGAAGGATAAAGTGCATAATGTGTTTAAAGCAGGCAGCTAGTAAGGAACCAAGCTAACCTTTTTGGCTTTCACCCAAGAGCTATTTTTAGAAAGTGCTTGCAGTGCAGAGTCTATTGGGATATTCAGTCTTCAAAATACCACAAATATATTACTGCTGGAAGAAGTTGCTGTTTATGGGAAAATAAAATTTAACATCACTGTTCTTTGACTGAATTGTTTAAAGAGAGTTATCTTTGTACGTGGATGGCTGAAAGTGACTTTCAATGCCTGTGGAGAAATCTGCAGAGTTTTTAACAGGGCACAGACACTGTAACGTCAAACTATAAAAAGACGTCACTTCCCTCTCAGCTTTGTTGTGGTGGAATTGACAAGTAAGATTGTATATATTTAAGGTATATTGATTTGATATATATGTACACATTGTGAAATGATTACCATCATCAAGTTAATTAACACATCTAACACCTCACAATGTGTGTGTGTGTGTGTGTGTGTGTGTGTGTGTGTGGTGAGAATTACTCTTATAAGATCTTCTTTCTAAGCAAAATTCATGTATACAGATTTCAGGTTCACAGTACAGTATTACTGACGGTAGTCACCAAGCTGTCCACTGGCTCCCCAGAACTAATCCATCTGATAATTGAAAGTTTGTACTCTTTAAGCAACATTTCCTTATTTCCCTACTCTCCAGTCTCTGTCAACTACCTTTTTAACTCTCTCTTTAAGTTTGACTTTTTAAAATTACACACATGAGTGAGGTAATGCAGTATTTATCCTTTCACCTTTGGCTTATTTCATTTAGCACAATGTTCTGTAGGTTCATCCATGTTGTACCAAATGGCAGGATTTCTTCCTTTTTACAGCTGAATAATATTTCATCATGCGTGGTTTTATCTGTAGGTAGCTGCTGCTGCTGCTAAGTCGCCACAGTTGTGTCCAACTCTGTGCGACCCCATAGATGGCAGCCCACCAGGCTCCCCCATCCCTGGGATTCTCCAGGCAAGAACACTGGAGTGGATTGCCATTTCCTTCTCCAGTGCATGAAAATGAAAGTGAAAGGGAAGTCGCTCAGTCGTGTCCGACTCTTAGCGACCCCACAGACTGCAGCCCACCAGGCTCCTCCGTCCATGGGATTTTCCAGGCAAGAGTACTGGAGTGGGGTGCCATTGTAGGTAGCTAGATATCACCTTTTTTTAATCTGTTCATTTGTTGATGAATAGTTAGGTTGTTTCTATAACTTTGCTATTGTGAGTAATGCAGCAGTGCATATGGGAATGTGGATATTTCTTTTAGATACTGATTTCATTTGAATATGTACCCAGACATAGAATTTCTGGGCCATATGGTAATTCTATATTTAGTTTTTTGAGGAAACTCCCTACTGTTTTCCATCATGGACACACCAATTATTTATTATCACCAACAGTGCAGAGGGTTCCCTTTCTTCCACATCCTTGCCAAAACTCATCTCTGTTCAGACAAACAATTCTTAATTGTACTCGTCCTGAGAGAAGTGGTTTTTATTGCCCTGGCTTTCATGTGCCAGGTGTTTTAGGGGACAATTCAAGAAAGCAAGGTGATTAATATTTTTCATTACTTTGGTTAATTTCCAGGAATGTCTGTGTTTGTTTCCATGTTGTAGATGCCTTTCCCTTTTTAGTTCCTGTTCCTTAATGATGAAGAAGCAATGTGTTGCTATGGAAGGAGTGTAGGTTTTTATGTCATGTAATCCTTACATTTGAGTCTGGACTCATTCATTTACCAGCTCTGTTCATGGATACTTTGACTCTGAGAGCCTCCAAGTCTTGAACTATAAAATGGACTTAATGATGTACATTGCCCCATTTCTCATGAGGGTGAAACAAGGTAACATAATGAGAAAGTTCTAGTTCATAGCCTCTTCCAATGGAAGAGCATCTTTGGGCTTATCACTTCTCTTCCACACCTTCTTCTCTACAGCAGTGAACAAAGTGTTCTAGTTTTTCCCTAAGTTTTAACAGTAGAGTTACGCTGCTGCTGCTGCTGCTGCTGCTGCTAAGTCGCTTCAGTCATGTCCGACTCTGTGCGACCCCAGAGACGGCAGCCTATCAGGCTCCCCTGTCCCTGGGATTCTCTAGGCAAGAACACTGGAATGGGTTGCCATTTCCTTCTCCAATGCATGAAAGTGAAAAGTCAAAGTGAAGTCACTCAGTCGTGTCTGACTCTTCACGACCCCATGGACTGCAGCCTACCAGGCTCCTCCGTCCATGGGATTTTCCAGGCAGGAGTACTGGAGTGGGGTGCCATCGCCTTCTCTGAGAGTTAAGCTTCTAACAGCACCTAATACTTTATAATATTACGTGACATGGGACAGTTTACTTCTATCTCTGAGCCTGTTAGCTCATTGATATGGAAATAATTATCATAGTACTTACACATTCAGTTGTAAGTACTGAATTAAATGAGATCATGCATATATGCCAAGTCATAATACCTGGCACAGAGTGGACACTCAGTGACTGCTGGATATCAGTATAGGATGGACATTTCTTGAAGCACAGTCTTCTGTCATCATCTTGACTTTGACAGCTTGCCTGGAAAATCCAATGGATGGAGAAGCCTGGTAGGCTACAGTCCATGGGGTCACAAAGAGTCGGACATGACTGAGCGACTTCACTTTCACTTTTGACTTTTCCTTTGCTAGCATCTCTCCACAAACTGATTGGAAGGATTTTTCTAAGCTCTGTCCTTCTGTTTTACGTCTTTAACTTTTCCTTGGACGTTTCACCCATTTCCAAGGTTTCAACCACTTTTAGATGGCTAATGTCTAAATTTTTCCTGAGCTCCAGATGAGTACGTCCAGTTTTCAATGTGTTAGTACCTGGATGCACAAAGGAATCTTGAACTCAGAACACATATACCAAACTGTAGTTATTATCCTTCCCACTTCCTTCCTCAAAGCATTCTTCTAGTAGGTCTTCTCTACTCTACTTCTCTGCCACCTCTGGGTTCTGTTTCCTCTGTCCATTTTTGAACACAGGCCGAACTGCATTGTGTTTTCAGCTCTAGGGCCGCAGTAGAGTATAGTTCCTTCTCCCAGGCCATCGTGCTGCCAGTAAATAATGACAGCAAAACTATGATGACAGTAAGAAAAGTACCATGACAACATTTGTTGAGTGAACAACAGGCTAGGCAGTATCATCCCACCCTAAGCCCTGGTGAGGTGGGACCCTGCTCTGAGCTCATGTTTTAGAGGCCCTGTTCTCTTCCTCCTCAGGGCTAAGGGAGCGTTCCCATCCGGAGCCCACCCTGCAACCTCAGCTCATGCTCTGGGTACTTGAGACTTCAGAGTCCCCTTCTTAGATTATGCTGAGCTTCCTTCCAAAAATGGCATGTGGGCCCTTTCGCCAGCTCTGTCTTTGGCAAAGCATCCACAAGAATGTGCATCTCTGGGCTTGAGGCCTGGCCACAGGGCAGCTGTTGGTGTGGTTTGTGGTCTGAGATCTGCCTGCAGCTTGGAATGTCCACACCTGTGCCCATGAGACCTTCCCTGGGGCAAGACAGAGCCAGGAGTGGAACAGAAGGGGCTTGGGCCAGGGGCCTTGAGAAGTGCTGAGAAGGTTAGGCTGGCCCTGGGCAATCAGGAATGTTTCTGATGTATTAATAGCTTCTTCTCTAATCATTATAATTCTCAGTGTACATTATATTCTGTATTTCTAGATGAATAAAATGAAAATTGAAGAGGTTAAATATTTAGTGTTAATACACAGGTTGTAGTTGACAGAGCCTAAATCTGACCCAGATTAGTTTGCCTCCAAAACTTTTATTCTATGATATTTGTACTTTTTACCCATATTCTACATGGTAGCCAGTTCCATTTGTATGGAAAATGTCTAATACCACATTATTCCCTTGATTAAAAATATTTTATTAGCTCTCATTTTCAGTTGGCCAAGACCAGTCTCTCTGGTGTTGCGTGCAAGATCCTTTAAAACCTGGCTCAAATCTACTTTGTCAAACTCATTTTTCACCAGTCTTCCTGCCATGACTCCTTGGGTCAAGAAACTTGGTTGGGCTGCTCCATAAATCCACTCTGCCTTTGTACTCTCAATTTCAGCTGGGCAGTCCTTTTCCTCACTCGACTGACCCAGTCTTATACCGTCCCCTCCATTTCAGGACCAGGTGAGTATCACCTTGTCCACGAAGACCCTTGAATTTTTCTAGGTAGGCTCTCTCCTGCCCTATTGTACTTCTGTAATTGTGTATACCTTAACACAAGTGCATGTTGCCTTGTACCTGTGTTAGCTCTCAGTGAGAGTTCTTGGTTCAGTGAGAGTTCCTTGTCAGGAACTCTCATTCGTCATTACACGCNGCACCCACAAGAATGTGCATCTCTGGGCTTGAGGCCTGGCCACAGGGCAGCTGTTTGTGTGGTTTGTGGTCTGAGATCTGTCTGCAGCTTGGGATGTCCACACCTGTGCCCATGAGACCTCTCCTGGGGCAGGACAGAGCCAGGGGTGGAACAGAAGGGGCTTGGGCCAGGGGCCTTGAGAAGTGCTGAGAATGTTAGGCTGGCCCTGGGCAATCAGGAATGTTTCTGATGTATTAATAGCTTCTTCTCTAATCATCATAATTCTCAATGTACATTATATTACTTCTGTATTTCTAGATGAGTAAAATTAAAATTGAAGAGGTTAAATACTTAGTACACAGGTTGTAGTTGACAGAGCCTGAATCTAACCCAGATTAGTTTGCCTCCAAAATTTTTATTCTATGATATTTGTACTTTTTACCCATTTTCTACATTGTAGCCAGTTCCATTTGTATGNAAAATTAAAATTGAAGAGGTTAAATACTTAGTACACAGGTTGTAGTTGACAGAGCCTGAATCTAACCCAGATTAGTTTGCCTCCAAAATTTTTATTCTATGATATTTGTACTTTTTACCCATTTTCTACATTGTAGCCAGTTCCATTTGTATGGAAAATGTCTAATATCACATTATTCCCTTGATTAAAAGTCTTTTATTAGCTCTCATTTTCAGCTGGCCAAGACCAGTCTCTCTGGTGTTGGGTGCAAGATCCTTTAAAACCTGGCTCAAATCTACTTTGTCAGACTCATTTCTCACCAGTCTTCCCGCCATGACTCCTTGGGTCAAGATTGTATTTGATTGGGCTGCTCCATAAATCCACTCTGCCTTTGTACTCGCAATCTCAGCTGGGCAGTCCTTTTCCTCACTCGACTGACCCAGTCTCATACCGTCCCCTCCATTTCAGGACCAGGTGAGTATCACCTTGTCCGTGAAGACCCTTGAATTTTTCTAGGTAGGCTCTCTCCTGCCCTATTGTACTTCTGTAATTGTGTATACCTTAACACAAGTGCATGTTGCCTTGTACCTGTGTTAGCTCTCAGTGAGAGTTCTTGGTTCAGTGAGAGTTCCAAGAGTTCCTTGGCATGAACTCTCATTCGTCATTACACGCCTAACACTTCATACAGAACCTGGACGCCTATAGGCTACATAAATATTCAAATCTTTTTGTTACTAAAAATCTTCTCAAAAATTATTAGCCAGTGAGGAATACAAATTTTACTTCTGACAGTTGTGTTGATGTGCTGATAGACTGGTTTTACAGGCGTTTTGATGTCAAAACTGGAAATTTCTATCTCACAGAAAAATGTAACTTTACATTTAATCCCACCATTTTACTGTCACGACATTTACGTGTTGAGAGGTTATTATAATAAATGTGTAATGTATTATTTGTGAGCTTTAATAGGCTAGTTAGTTCTGAATAGAATCTAAAGAGATCACAGTTCTGTCTCAAAGTGATTAGTTTTGTTTTTTAAGTTACCTTTTTAAAAAATATATATGTTTCTGAATGATGTTTATACCACAAACTTACTGTTTTTCAAGAGGTAATTAAAATTTGCATAAATTATCAACTCATAATGATGATATGGTATATATTGTCTAGTTCATTTTCTCTTCTTCCCTAAGATTTGAGTATTCGGATTAGAAATCTTGCTTGTTGTGGTGGTTTCTCCCAACTTGCGCCTCCATGATGGAGATTCTAGGCAGTCTTGCCTCTGGATTGCCTGTTGGAGCATTTTCGTCATGAAAAAAATGTGGTATTTAACAAAATATATTTGGTTCCATGTAACAGAACAGTGCAGAGCAATTCCCCTACGGTATGTTTCATTCTGTTAGGCACCCCACTCCAGTACTCTTTCCTGGGGAATCCCATGGATGGAGGAGCCTGGTGGGCTGCAGTCCATGGGGTTGCGAGGAGTTGGACATGACTGAGCAACTTCACTTTCACTTTTCACTTTCATGCATTGGAGAAGGAAATGGCAACCCACTCCAGTGTTCTTGCCTGGAGAGTCCCAGGGATGGGGGAGCCTGGTGGGCTGCTGTCTCTGGGGTTGCACGGAGTCAGACACGACTGAAGCGACTTAGTAGTAGCATATTTACACTTGATTATAAGCTTGATTATAAGAAAACATGCCATAGAAAGAAGCAAGATTAATTTAGGCAGACTGAATTTAGATACATGTGACTACAGTAACTGTACTTTAGAGTCATTAAACAAGCCTATTTTCAGTCCAAAAGATTTGGGGGGAAAGAAGGAATTCAGTAAGTGTTTGAAAGATGCTAAGGAAATGTCTTTGGGGAAAGGGAAACTATTCTGGGAATATTGTCTGCTTTTGATAAGGTGGGAAGAGTGGTGACTTAATAGAAGAAATGAAGTTAGCCCAGAGGAAGGTCAGGAAGGATGAGATTGAAGCTGTTTCTGGAAACATGGCCTTCCAGGATTCTAGGCCAAAGCTTTGAAGAGAAGGGAGTGGGCGTTTATGCACAGGTAGGAGAGGGCTAGCGTCACTTCCTCTCTATTTCTAAAGGTAGTCTATTTTATTATTAAAAGATTTTTAAATGTTGAAACATATAAATAATAAAGCCAAAACCATCCATGTTCCAAAAGGACAGAGACAAATTCTAGAGGAGTTTTGAGCAATTTCTTTCCAGCCCCTCTCCTCCACTCACTTGTATGTGTATATGCTTTAATTCAAGTGTAGGACCATGGTATGATATATTTTCTCCATGCATTCTCATTTTAATTTCTTTGGCATTTTCAAACCATTTTCCTGTGTTAATAAAAACTTTTCAAGATATTTTAAGTTATTCCATTTCAGAGATATGCTACAATTTATTTAGGCTTGTTTACTCTATAAATAAAACTACGGATAAATCTTTGCACCTGAGATTTTGCTAGATCTCTGATTTCTTTACAAAAGGTTAATAGAAAAAGAAAACCCTAGGTCAAAGCATGCTAATATTTTTTTAATGTGTTTTTTTAATTGGAGTACCATTGCTTTACAACATAGTATTAGTTTCTGCTGTACAACAAGGTGAATGAGCCATATGTGTACATACATATCTCTCCCCTCTCAAGCCTCCCTCCCACCACCCCCTTATCCTAGCTCTGGAGGTCATCACAGAGCTCTGAGCTGAGTTCCCTGTGCCATACAGCAGCTTCCCATTAGCTATCTATTTTACATGTGGTTGGAGAAGGAGGTGAAAACACCTAGCCACGTTTAATTTTTTTCTAAAATAAATAAGCTACGGGGATATAATGTACAGCACGGTGACTGTAACAATGCNGGAGGTCATCACAGAGCTCTGAGCTGAGTTCCCTGTGCCATATAGCAGCTTCCCATTCGCTATTTATTTTACACGTGGTTGGAGAAGGAAGTGAAAACACCTAGCCACGTTTAATTTTTTTCTAAAATAAATAAGCTACGGGGATATAATGTACAGCATGGTGACTGTAACAATACTGTATAATGTATTTGAAGGTTACTAAGAGAATAGAGCTTCAAGGAAGGAAAAATTTTAACTATGTGAGGTGATTCTTCTTAACTTATTGTGGTAGTTATTTTATAACACATACATGTATCAGATCATTTTGTTGCAGGCATTAAACTGACACAATGTTATATATAACATGTCTTTAAGTCATATGGAATTATTTTTCAAAATGAAAAATTTACATCTTCTTGATCTATTGTGTTTTATATTTTTTTAATATTGCAAGAATATTGGATGGAAACTTTAAAAGGAAAAAGGTAAACCCATTTCCCTATCACAATTGTATTACAAAATGTTTTTGTCTTTATGTTGCTTTCTATTCCTTTACAGCTTATTTTTTAAATTAGATATATTAAATAGCAAGGATAAAAATCTAGATGGTATTTAAAACTTTTCAGGTGATTGATAACCTACTTTACCATCTGCAGTTGTCCTCTCATTACAAAAGCAAACCTATTAGCATAGTGATGCCCACCAGGTGAATGGAGGTTTGCTTCAGGAGCAAGAACGGTAGGTGTAATTACTAAAAAGAACATTTGGACTGTAGATATAAGTGCCAGAAAGGAAATGAGTTCCATATTTAATATTTTCTCTGTGTTTGTACAAATTCACTCACCTTTTTGAGCTGAACAGGAGAAGGAAATACTGTGATGTCCATTTGTGTGAGGAACTTCGTGACTTTGTGGCTTTGTAAATATTTTCTTCAGATTTACTGATGACAGTTCTGACTAGTGTGAGGTAACACCTCATTGTAGTTTTGATTTTAATTTCTCCAATAGTTATTGACGTTGAGTATCTTTTCATGTGCCTCTTAACCATCTGTATGTCTTCTTTAGAGAAATGTCTATTTAGGTCTTCCATCCAATTTTTGATTGGATTGTTGTTTTTTTTTTTGATGTTGAGCTGCAGGAGACTATTTGTATATTTTGGAGATTAAGCCCCTGTCAGCTGCTGCTTTTGGAAAGATTTTCTCCAGTTCTGAGAGTTGTCTTTTCATTTCGTTTGTGATTTCCTTTGCTGTGCAAAAGCTTTTAAGCAAGGGTAGAGTGAGTTGGGGGCTTCCCTGGAGGCTCAGATGATAAAGAATCTGCCTGCAATGCAGTAGGCCCGGGTTTGATCCCAGGGTTGGGAAGATCCCCTGGAGGAGGGCATGGCAACCCACTCTAGTATTCATGTCTGGAGAATTTTATGACACAGGAGCCTGGTGGGCTACAGTCCGTGAGCCACACAGAGCCAGACACGACTGACACTATAAAGCAGCAGCAGCAGGGTGGGCTGGGAGACGGGGACTGACATATACACACTGCTGCATATAGAACGGATAAATAAGGAGAGCCTGCTGTATAGCACAGGGAACACTATGCTCTGAAGCGACCTAAATGGGAAGGAAATCCCAGAAAGGGGGATACGTGTAGGCATATACCTGATTCACTTTGCTGTATAGCAGAAATAACACAACATTGTAAAGCAACTATACTTCAATAAAATTCTAAAGAATATTTTCTTCAGATTATATCCATCTACTCTAGAGTTATTATATTAAAATTAATACAAATATAAAATATTAATACAAAGAAAATGAAAGCTCCTCCATGCCACTGTCTGGACATACCCACCATCAGCATTCAGCCCAGCTCTTTCTTAGGTAGCACCCTAATTGATTTTCATAGCTGTGTCTCTCTGGATTGTTTGGATTTTGTAATGTACGTGTAAGCTGTTTATAATGAAATATTAAAAAATGTATATTTTGGGAGAAAGTAGGAGCACAGCCGTGGGCTTCCCAGGTAGCACAGCGGTAAAGAATCTGCCTGCCAATGCAGGAGACACATGAGACAGGGATTCGATACCTGGATGGGAAGAGTCCCTGGAATAGGGAATGGCAACCCATTCCAGCATTCATGCCTGGAAAACTCTGTGGACAGAGGAGCCTGGCGGGCTACAGTCCACAGAGTCATGAAGAGTCAGAGACGACTGAGCAGCTGAGCACACAGACGTTAACATAACTGTGTGATTTTTGGATTTTCTAAAAAGTTGTATTGAAGTATAGTTGATTTACAATGTTGGGTTAGTTTCAAGTGAATAGCAGAATGATTCAGGTATACATCTATATATACTTTTTCAGATGCTTTTCCCTTATAGATTATTACAAGATAGTATAGTTCCCTGTGCTGTATAATAGAACCTTGTTGATTATCTATTTAAGATTTTTTAACAGTGTCTCATATANGTTTCAAGTGAATAGCAGAATGATTCAGGTATACATCTATATATACTTTTTCAGATGCTTTTCCCTTATAGATTATTACAAGATAGTATAGTTCCCTGTGCTGTATAATAGAACCTTGTTGATTATCTATTTAAGATTTTTTAACAGTGTATCATATAAAATTATGCACCTTCAACCCTTCCCAATATACAGAAAATAGCAGTTACATATGTTCTACTTAATAATTGCAATAGGCTTGCCAAGGCATCTCAGAATCCTGCAGAAATGGGATTTTATGTTGTTCATGGTTGTGTCTCTCAGACCTAGAACAGTTCCTGAAGGAAGAATCTAATCTTTGTTGTTCAATATAGAGGTTATTGATGAAGATAATTTCATTAAACTAGGAGTGAAAATAGAAATAAAAGAGAAACAATTTAACTGCACTGCAGAAAAAAAATCAAGGAACCAGTTCAGTTCCATTTGGCTCTGTGAATTGGCTCTGGCAAAAGCTTAGTCAATGAAAATTCATCAATGTTGATGCAAACTGTTGAAAGCATCAGTATTCATAAACACAAATAATAACATCTCGAATGTCACAACAGGGGGCTGAAAACCTTCTGTACTCAAACTAGGAAAAGTGATGGCTGTCATTGAACCCAGCAGCTAGATCCCAAACCGGATATATCCCATTCATCCTAACTGTGTGTACCTTTTCATAACTGCATTCCAGCCATCAAATGTGATGCATTGTTCCATGAACGACCTGCACAGTAAGATTATTTATTCAATACCCATCCCATTCTGGTGGGCACCTGATTTGTTCTTTGTAGAGTAGTGTGGCATACACCACAGGTGATGGGGAGTTGTCGCTGGCAGAGACCAGAGAACAGGGGTTTTGAAGACAGATGGTCTAAATTTAAATCACAGCTCTAATAAGTCAGACAGAGAAGAAGAAATAGCATATGACATCCCTGATATGTGGAATCTAATAAGGAAGGATTCAAATGAACTTATAAAACAGAAAGAGACTCACAGGCTTAGAAAACAAACTTATGGTTGCTAGTGAAAAGGGATGAGAGGAAGGGATGGGGAGTTGGGGAGTTGGATAGACTTGTACACTTTGTTCTTTTTAAAATGGATAACCAAAAAGAAGCTACTGGGTAGCACAGGGAATTCTGTTCACTGTTATGTGGCAGCCTGGATGGGAGAGGAATTGGGGGGAGAATGGATACATGTGTATGTGCAGCTGAGTCCTTTTGCTGTTCACCTGAAATCACAACACTCTTCATTAGTTATACCCTGATACAAAATTAAAAAGTTGAAGAAAACACCTGTTTAAAAAATATTTAAATTACAGCCCTGTCATTTACAAACATGTGACCTTGGACAGATAATCCAACCTTAGTTTGTTTTGTTGACAATTAAATCTCTTCATAATAAGATAGTATGATAATATGAACAGGTACTTGGGACTTACAGGTCACTGATGTTCCATCAGAGCTGTGGTTATATGTGAAGGAATCCAGACAGTTATTCAATAAATGGCTTTGATCATAGAATCCTAGAATTATAGAGCCTCAGCAGACCTCAGAAATCTAAGGTATCTTTTTGCTCCATCCCAGGCAGTGCATCAAAAAAAAAAAGAGCCTAAAATTCGCAAATGTATTTGGTGTTACAGGAAGCTCATTTTTGTGTTCATATTAAAAGGTAATATTTGATAAATCTAACTTTCCCCCACTCACCTATGTGAATTTCCCTTTGTCCATTGTTATCTTGACCCAATAAAGCTGGTCTGTGAACTGTGAAAACACAGTTAAAGAAATAGGCTTAGTTTCCTCGCCACGACCAGACACTGTCACGGAATGATGTCTTCCTTGTGCGTGTGCAGAGCTGCTAATTCTTCTTCTTTAAGAAGTAATGACATGCCAGGGCATGAAACCTGGGGCCACCGTCTCTATTCAGTTAGGCAAGCATGAACTTGCACGTGCCCATGCATAAAGAATAATCACTTCGTGTAACTGAATGTTGGTTTTGGCGTGCCTGTTCCCCAATGAGGCAGCATCTAGAAGGATCAAAAGGCGATTTATTCCAGAACAGTCTGTGCAAAGGGGCCTGAGTGTGTGCCACGTTGCATCTTCATTATACATTTCATCCTGAGACTCAGTTAACAAGCCTGTTATTTTTTTTTTATTAAAATCACTTTAAAAATATTAAGGCAGAAGGGTTTTTATAATGCTAGAGAGCAAGCCGTGTAATCAGCCGGGCCCCACGTGTGCTCGTTTCCTGTTATAGCCCTGATCTGAGGCTCATGATACTAATCTACGGGATTGCTGGGGCTGAGAGGCCATGAATCCTGAGGAGATTTGTCAACCCCCTCAGCACACACCCATCCACCCACCCACACCCAGACCCCCCCACACACACACCCCACATACACCTCTCTCTGTGTCTCTCGCTTCAGGGCTCAGTGTAACATTACTTCAAAGCTTTTCATCCTACTGGGACTGAGCCCAGCCAGGGAACCCGGCCTCTTCTCTGACACGCAGAAGTTTCTGCCTTGTTGGGCAGGTGCTTTCTCCTAAAAGCAGAAGCTCTTAACTTGGGATCGATGTAGAGTTAGAGTCTCGGGGGACCTATGTGTGTGCTCAGTTACTTCAGTCATGTCCGACTCTTTGCAACCCTGTNCTTCTCTGACACACAGAAGTTTCTGCCTTGTTGGGCAGGTCCTTTCTCCTAAAAGCAGAAGCTCTTAACTTGGGATCGATGTAGAGTTAGAGTCTGAGGGGACCTATGTATGTACTCAGTTACTTCAGTCATGTCTGACTCTTTGCAACCCTATGTATGGACTGTAGCCCACCAGGATCCTCTGTCCGTGGTATTCCCTGGGCAAGAATACTAGAGTGGGTTGCCGCGTCCTTTTCCAGGGGATCTTCCCAACAAGGGCTCTAACTCTTATCTCCTGCATTGCAGGTGGATTCTTTACCACTGAGCCACCAGGGAAGCCCAGGGGAAGGGGGAGAACTATGAATCCCCTGAAATGATTCATATACTTATCCAGGAAGAGGATCTTCTTTGTTCATGATTGAGAAAATATTAAGAAACAGAACTATTCTAGCTTTGCTCTCATCTTTTGACACCAAAGGGTGTTGGAAGAAACTTGGTCTTGGAAGTGAGATGGATTTCTGTTCAGATTGTTTCCAGTAGATTTTAGCTGTATAACCTTGGGCAGGCTATCAAATCTCTCTGAAACTGTATTTTCTCAAATATAAAACAAGGGTCAGAATGCCCATTTTAAGGTTGAAGTGACTGGTAGATTTAATAGCAAAACAATAAGTAATTTTAATTCTTTTTCCTTCTATGCATAAAATGAAAGAAAGTATCTGTTCTATCTTGTTCCTTGTTGGGTCTTTTCATGACAGTACCTTGCACATAGCAGACTCTCAAGTGTTGGTTGGATGGATAACTGGATGGATGGAGTGCCTTGGTTTGGTACCCGGATGAACTCTCTCTTTCTGCTTCCTTAAAGCACTGATNTCCTTGTTGGGTCTTTTCGTGACAGTGCCTTGCACATAGCAGACTCTCAAGTGTTGGTTAGATGGATAACTGGATGGATGGAGTGCCTTGGTTTGGTACCTGGATGAACTCGCTCTTTCTGCTTCCTTAAAGCACTGATTTTCTAAGAGAAATCTTGGTGCTAGAATTGGCCTTGCTTAGACCCTTCCAAGATCCATGCTCCATGTCCTATGCAAAAATCTTTCTGGATACTACAACAAGATTAGATCTTGTTATCCTGTGCTTTAATAAATCATGGTCTCTGCTGGGCCTTTATCTATATCAGGGCTGGGCAAACTAGCCAGCAGACCAGATCTGGCCTGTTGCCTGTTTTTGAAACATAGCCATGCTCATTTATCAATATGTTGTCTATGACAGGTTTGGGCTACAGCAGAGTTGAGTACTAAGCACATAGATCATATGGTCTTCGATGCTTGATGTAATTTTTATCAGCCTCTTTTTCCATAAAATGTTCTCCAACCCTTGATAGACATTTTCTGTACTGCAGGATTGGTCTTAAGATACTTCTGTGGACTGTGAAGCTAAGATTTAATAGTTAAGTGTCTCGACTAAGATTACACAACTTTAAAACTGTTAAGGTTTCAATCCAGATCTGTGTGATTCCACAGCCCATAGTTTTTCCACTAAATGGTGATACCTTGCAAAAAGACCAAATCCTAGCTGAACCAATTACATCTTTCAGTTCTTCCTGGTGACCATGACTGGTGTGGGGAGCAGTTCAGTGGTGTTCCCTGGAATCGTGGTGGGACCTGGTAGTGCTGGCATTAATCAGTAGTCTAGTTCCAATTTGAGTACCAATAGTGTGAGTTTAGAAGTAGGTAAGGGAGGGTGATGAGGATTTCAAGGACTACTACTGTCAGTGGCAGAGCAGTTTATTTGCAAACATAATACTACTCCCCAGAGCTCAGGGGTTTCAGCCTTCTAGGAAGATCCTCGTTACTGCTGAATGTAGCATCCACTCTTGTTTGATGCCTTGGTGAGCAATATGTAATATTTGTGCATTTTCAGCACACAGCCGCTCAACAGAGACTGTCCCTGCTCCAGGCTATGAGACTGTAGGAGTTTTGGACCTCCTTGTCTGCCCACAGCTACCATGCCCTCATTGGCAGATCTGACTGCAAGAATTTGAGATGAAGTTCTTTCAAAGTCAATTAATCCTAGTGGAAATTTGATTGTTTCAAGGATTTACAGATGAACTTCTATAGTTCTTCTTTTAGTAATCAATCAGCCCATTATTAGGGACTTCCCAGGTAGCACAGTGGTGAAGAATTTGCCTGCGAGTGCAGGAAACACAAGAGACATGGGTTCGATCCCTGCGGCGCGAAGATCCCCTGTAGTAGGAAATGGCAACCCACTCCATTATTGAATGTCTGAAAAATTCCTTGGACAGAGAAGCCTGGGATGCTACAATCCATGGGGTTGCAGAGAGTCAGACATGATTGAGCACAAGCACAATGAGCCCCTTAGTACTGATTCTCACTTGACTTTCACACTTCCGATTAATTTTTCCAAGCTTATAAACTGGTTGTGATTAAACAACAGAAATAAAATTGGGAAAATTAGCTATTCCTGCTTTTGCTTGACTGCACAGCAATGCTTGCCTTATAACCAAGACAAGCTGAAGATCATGATAATAGCGAGAAAATTATAGCCCCCCAACTGGAAGTGACACCATTGGGTAATCAAAGGTTGTCCTAATGGAAAATGGTTATACTGTGAAACAATTGTCATATAAAATGGGGTACTGTAACTTTGGGTTAGTAAGGGGACAGTGAGAAGGATCAGGAAGGCAAAATGTTCTTTCTGATAGTCTGGTTTTGTTCTTTGTGGCTGGCATTGAGGGGGTGTCTGGGTCTGTCTCCATCTGTCATGGAGCTGCTGATGGAGGATTCCACGAAAAAACTGCAGGGTGGACAGGAAGGAATCCGAGCTATAATTAACTTTCTGTTTCATTGTGTTCTACATCAGTGACGCTTTTTCCCCTAAAAAAAAGGGGACGAAATCGTGTTATCTTACCCTGTGGCTTTCACAGTCTCTAAAGTCAATGAATCTTTCAGTTTATGCTGAAAATATAAAAGAGATAAAATGAGGCTGCTCTGATATAAGTGAGGTGGAGGAGCCTGGTAAAATTAAGTAACATTTCATTTGTTGTGCCAGTGTAACTCTGTGGGGAAATAATGGGTTGATTAAAATTCTTGGTCTGTTGTTTAATTATTTAGAGTGAATGCTTCTTACAGAAAAATACGTTTCTCTTTGTAGTCCTCTTGGTTTATTCCTGATATATGTTAGTGCCCAGTTATTTTCTTCTTAAGCTTCAAAATATGCAAGTAGCTCTCAAGCTTTTTTTGTCTTTCACTTGAGGTCAAGTACTTCTCATGGGTCCAAGCTGTTGGTGGTTTGATTGTATTTCTGCCTTGGAAACATGTTTATTAAGCCCCATCACAAAATTTAGGTCACCCCCATGGAGACTCAAGAGCTAATTCAAAAATTATAGGTAGAGCTTTCCTAATGGATCAGTGGTAAAGAATCCACCTGCCAATGCAGATGTGGGTTTGATCCTCGGTCCAGGAGGATCCCACATGCCTTGGGGTAACAAAGCCTGTGCTCCACACTTGCTGAGCCATGCTCTAGAGCCTGGGAGCTGCAACTCCGGAGCCCACGTGCCGCAGCTACTGAAGCCCACTCACCTAGCGCCTTGTCGTTTGCAACAAGAGATACCGCAACTAGAGGGTAGCCTCCACTTGCTTCAACGAGAGAAAAGCCCGTGCAGCAATGAAGACCCAGCACAGACGAAAATAAATACATAAAAATTTTTAAAAAGTTACAGCTGATTAAGAAACACTTTGAATTGGGGAGAAATTGACAAGTGTATCAGATTTCAGTTTATATTAATGAGGCAGAGTAGTCCAGGTGATGATGCCCTCCTCCCTTGCTAGGTGGGGGAGAGACCTGAGCAAAGGCATTGAAATCTGTATAAACAGTGCTTTCTAGGGTTACATACCCTAGGTGTATGGAATCCAGTTAATTATATTACTTTGGGAAAGAGCAAGGCATGTTCATGGACTGGTAAGGGACTTACCATGTGATGACTAGTTTACCAAAACAATTGTTTGAGCATCCTTGTGTGTGTTTTCTCTATAGCTACCTCAAGAAGGTGAGCTGCTGCTACTCTATGATTTCTGCACAGCATTTTTGCTGTGTTTTTTTTTTTTTTTCCACTCCAGGTACAGTTTCATTACTGGTCATAGTTCAGTATGTGTGTGGTGGCATTTGAGGGTGGGTGTACGTAGGCTTGCATCCGTCGGCTGCCAGCCTTACTGAGCTCACATATGGTCCTTATTTATGTGTTGCCAGGGAGAAATGCCTGCTGCCCCTCCAGTTGGCTTTGGAATCCAAGAATGTGAAGCTGGCTCAACATGCCTTGGCAGGGATACAGGTACAGTATACAATACATCTTGTTCTTACCCCAACAGGATGAGAGAAATTGACAGACCACCTTGGCACTGAAAGAGCAAATAGTTACCATTCTAAATTGTAGCTGTTTAAAGACCCCAACAGAAAGTAATTGAACTGTGTAATAAGCAGAAAGGATAACGATTCTCTTTTCTTTACCAGCATTTCTCTGTGCACAGCGTTATCTTGCTGAGCATATATGGTCAGACACTGACTCTTGGAGACTCCAATATTTGTTATGACACCTACCTTTTAGGAGAGTAAGGGACTCCAAGAGAGACACCTCAAGTTCTATACCAGCTCAGATCTCATATGCATCCAACATCTGTGGTTCTGTGTCATGAGCAATGATGGTAAGCTGGAATGATTTTGGTTTGTTTTCCAGTCTACAGTTAAGTTGGTGAATGTTTTGTTTCCAGAACGAGATTGGGAAGACAAAAGAAATTTGGTCTAATCAGAAAAGTCAAATCGCACAAACACACTTCCTTCTCTGAGTGTTTGTTCATTCTGTTTTGCACCATATGTAGTAAGTCTAATTCCAAAGGTGCAGAGTTGTTGGCTATATAAATACATTGACTTTTTTAAAAGGATTTTTTAAAGTGGAATACATTGCTTTATATGTTGTGTTAGTTTCTGCATACAACAAAGTAAATCAGTCATCTGTATACATATATCCCCTCCCTCTTGGACCACTCTCCACCCCGACCCCTCATTCCACGGCCCTCTGGGTCATCACAGAGCACTGAGCTGAGCTTCCTGTGCTTCCTAGCAGCTTCCCACTAACTATTTTACACATGGATAAAGATGTGGTAAACACACACAATAGAATATTATTTAGCTACTAAAAGCAACAAAATGGGGTCATTCATAGAGATATGGATGAACCTAGAGTCTGTCATACTCAGAAAAAGAAAAGCAAACATCATATATCAATGNCTGCCTTATGACCCAGCAATCCCACTGCTGGGCATACACACCGTGGAGTCATATTTTCTATGTTAGAATTTCCTGCTTTCTCTCATCAAATGCTATTTTAAAACATGTGACATTTGTGTTATGAAAGACATAAATATTTGTACACACAGAGGAAAGGGGATGAGGAGGATAACAGAAAAATGTCAATTTGGTGTTTCAGTTTGTCTGGTGAATGTCTGATGCAATTTTCCTCAGTCTGTATTGGTTCCAGAAAGTGTATCATGTGAATGGACTGTTCTCACTGCTTTAGCATTACTTTTTCGCTGCATAATACTCTATTGTATGGCTATATCAAGTTTTGTTCATCCATTTATCTACTAATGGACATGAGTTATTTTCATTTTTTGATATATGAATAATGCTGCTGTGAATACCTATGTAAAAATTTTTCTGTGGATGTATGTTTTCATCCCTCTTGTATAAATACATATTCTTAGTAGAGGAATTGTTGGATTGAGTGCAATTTCTTATAAGATCATAACAATGATACCAGTTTAGAAATTCAATGAAAATTAATCTTAAAACATTTATTGGCTTCTTTATTCCTTCATATTTAAAAAATTAAATACATTCCTTATATTTTTCATGGACAGTGTTGAAATTTGAAGGAAAAATAGGCATTAATATATATTTAAGGGAGACATTTTGAATTTTACTTACTTGTAAGAGACTTATATGAACTTGTTATAGAGGAATACGCTATTGTTTTTTCTTTTTTGTCTCAAAAAGATGCCATGCAAGATGTGAATTGGAACACAACATGTAATTAAGGGTTAGTTGAATGGGGAATTGTTAAGATCTCCATGTGGAAAGTATACAATATCAAATAAAAGTTATTCAATTATCTGTATGCTAAGTTGTAATTGATTTTATAGTTTTCATCAAGGTAAGTGATATATGCTAGAATATTGTGATTTTACTGTTGAATTCTTTTTCAAATAAGTATTTTTAGATTCTGTTATTCATTAAGATGTATGCATAAACATGTGTTTATATCTGTATATCTATACAAATTGTGCATACACTGATACCCACATAAAACGTATATCAATATCTGTATTCATATTCATACTGATATGTATATCTGTCTATATATCAAGATATTAATTGCTAAAAGCCTAACAGCTTCAAAGCAAAACAAATTACTTTTTTCTCTCTCCCAATGTCTTCACATTTCTTGGCAATTTTATTAAAAGCCACAAAAATTTATTTAAAGATTAATATATTGTGTAATATATGCCTAAAATATTTGCCTTTCTAGGTAATAATTGTGAAGGATGTACTACAAGATTTATTTTTATAATAATCAGACACACCTAGTAGAGAGAATAGAGAATAGTGAAAATGCAAGACCATACGTTTCCTCTAAATATGCTGATGTTCTCATACTATTTGGGGATCTTCTCTTAGGATAGTTTTTAGAGGCTGCAGCACATTCCTTCATACATTCTCTGTTAAGGAAAATGTTTATCATCATTTAAAGGTGGTTTCTTTTTTTGAAACTCACACAACCAATTTGGAGCCCAGTTTGTTGAATAAGAGAGTGATTAAGTTGGAAAATACTGTTTAAAAACAAAGAAAAACACTATAACTGAATAAATAAGACTAAATTTCATGGTCAGCTCACAAAAGAGACCTTGAACTAAATCCCAAGCAAATTACAATGGTTTTCAGAAAAATAGCAAAATATTGAAATAACTTTATTGTCTCATAAATGTAACTTATAAAGTTCTAATAAGTCTGTCTAAAACAAACTTTCCCTGTTAGCAATATTCTGTTGATATTTTGGTGGTGGTGTTGAAGCATATTTGATTTACAAAACTGTGTTAGATTCATGTGTACAGCACAGTGATTTGTATATGAATATGTGGGCTTCTTTGGTGGGTCAGATGGTAAAGAATCTGTCTGCAATGCAGAAGACCTGAGCTCAATCTCTGGGTCGGGAAGATTCCCAGGAGAAGGAAATGGCAACCCACTCCAGGACTCTTGTGTGGAGAATTCTATGAACAGAGGACCTGGTGAGTTATAGTCCATAGGGTCACAAAGACTTGGAGATGACTGGGGAACTAATACACACACACTCATATATATATNAACAAACTACTCCAAAGCTTAATGACTTAAAAAAGAGATATAGCAAGTCCCCTATATGCGAACCTTCAAGCTGCAAACTTTGAAAGATTTGAATATCCTTCCACATGTCCAATCATGTGAGTTAGTTC
Source organism: Neotragus pygmaeus (assembly GCA_006410875.1). Lineage (NCBI taxonomy): Eukaryota > Metazoa > Chordata > Mammalia > Artiodactyla > Bovidae > Neotragus > Neotragus pygmaeus. The sequence continues at coordinate 461,622 of SJYV01056328.1, forward strand.
ACAAGTCTGGCATACATTGTCACATACGTGAATCCTCTGCAAGTGGCTTTGCTTTTGTGTACTTTACTGCACAGTACTATATAGAGCACAGTAGTACAGGACCTTTATTTCAAGCTCAGGATGTCCGGAAGCAAGAGTCAAAGACCAGTGATGTAGCTGGTACTGCTAAGAAGCGCCAAGAGGTGGCCATAGAAACAAAAGTGAAAATATTTGAGGCTGGAGCTTGCCCTCCGTCTCTTTTGCTGACGATCCTTCAGCTCTGCCATCTCCAAAATAAATTTGTTACTGTTAAACTAGAAAAAATAGTTCATTGAATTTTTAAGTTTATTTCACTGTGAATATATTTTCATTACCAACAGTATATAAAACCTTATAGAATTGAAAGCAAAACCAAGACAAGTATTTATAAATCTGATAGAAGAAAGATAAAGATGTACACAGTTGCCATCATTCAAGATAGTTGTGTGTGTTACCTGGGCTTCCCTTTTGGCTCAGACAGTAAAGAATCTGCCTGCAGTGTGGGAGACCCAGACTTGATCCCTGGGTTGGGAAGAGCCCCTGGAGTAGGAAACTGCAACCCACTCCAGTATTCTTGCCTGGAGAATTCCATGTGTGTGTTATAGCAGAAGAAAAATTCAATGGGAAAATTCAGAATGAGAACCCATATTCAGCTGAACAGATCAGCATTTCAAGGAAGGGATACTATTTGATTTGGACTTTGAAAGGTGCTTGGAGTTCCTATCAGTTATATTGGGAGAGTAGGCATTTTTGAAAAGAAAAGTCTTGGAGATGGAAAAACACAGGGTGGAAACTGGGATTAGTGAGGAATGAGTGGTGGATGAGTTTGAAAAGGAGGTTGAAGCAGATTCTAGAAGGCCTGGTTAGAGTAAGCAGCTGGTAGTTCATAGAGGGAGAAGGCAATGGCAAGCCACTCCAGTACTCTTGCCGGGAAGGTCCCATGGATGGAGAAGCCTGGTAGGCTGCAGTCCACGGGATCTCTAGGAGTCGGACATGACTTCACTTTCACTTTTCACTTTCATACATTGGAGAAAGAAATGGCAACCCACTCCAGTATTCTTGCCTGGAGAATCCCAGGGACGGGAGAGCCGGGTGGGCTGCCATCTATGGGGTCGCACAGAGTCGGGCACGACTGAAGCAACCTAGCAGCAGGCCATAGAGATTGGAGAGTATTCAGAGTAAGCAGGAGATTGACATGTTCAGAGGTGTTAGATATTGAAGGTGGGGGCAAGGGGAAGGGGTTTTGCAGGATGCTCGGAGAATAGGCAGAGCCAAGTCAGAGGTGCTAGTGAGGTGGTACAGCACCTCATGACTATCAGCAGTGTAGCGGGTGAGTTGGTGAAACGGGGAGAATCCAAGATGATTACAAGACTGGGAGCCTGAGTTTCTGGCTGAATGATCGGTTTTAAGGAGCTAACTTAGGAAGGAGATGGTGAGTTCATATTGTCAGATATCAAAGAATTGTAATATTTTAAAAGAATAAATACAAGGAGTTTCACTTTACAGGCTTTCCAAAATAGAAAACGTTCAATGTAGGTCTCATCCGTGACTGACTTTTGTATATTCATTTCTAATCATATCTATTTGTATGTTTACAGTTATATTCATTGTGTATGTAGGATTTTATTTCTTGCTTTTCATTTTAGATTATAAGCATTTCCCACATGGCTATATTTATCCCCTCACAGATAATTTTAATAGTTGCATAATTAAGAATTTCAGAGCAGGAAGAAGTGTTAGCTATTTACTATATTAGAGGCTTAGTGTGCTTGATGTGATTTTTGTGAAATTGCATATATTCATTGCTGATGTTTACAAGCTGAAGTTAAGGTTTGAAACTTGGGAGAAATCTTGGCTCTAAAAATACATTTGTGAGACTTCTGTTGTTCAGGTGCTAAGTTATGTCTGACTCTTTGCAACCCAGGGCATTTCAGGCTTCCCTGTCCTTAGCTATCTCCTGGAGTTTGCTCAGATTCATGTCCTTTGAGTCAGTGATACTGTCTACCTATCTCATCCTCTGCGGCCCTCTATTTCTTTTGTCTTCAATCTTTCCCAGCCTCAGGGTCTTTTCCAGCTCTTCGCATCAGATGGCCAAAGTATGGAAGATTCAGCAGCAGTCCTTCCAGTGAATATTTAGGGTTGATTTCTTTTAGGATTGACTGCTTTGATCTCTCCTTGCTGACCAAAGGACTCTCAAGACTCTTCTCCAGCAACACAGTTTGAAAGCATCAATTCTTTCGNTGGAAGATTCAGCAGCAGTCCTTCCAGTGAATATTTAGGGTTGATTTCTTTTAGGATTGACTGCTTTGATCTCTCCTTGCTGACCAAAGGACTCTCAAGACTCTTCTCCAGCAACACAGTTTGAAAGCATCAATTCTTTCGTGCTCAGCTTTCTTTATGGTCCAACTCTCACATCCATACATGACTACTGGAAAAACCATAACTTTGACTATATGGACCTTTAGCATCAAAGTGATGTATGTGTCTGCTTTTTAATACACTCTCTAGGTTTGTCATAGCTTTCTTTCCAAGGAGCAAGCTAAGAGTTATGTGTTTGCCAAGAAAGAGAGTTTAGAAGAGAAGAGAAGAATAAGAATGGTTTGATTATTTGTTCAAACAAATTAGTTAAGTTCATATAATTTAATATTTACATGTGGATATCACGGGTATAGTATGTCCTAGAATCAGGTGCAAAGGGCCCATCTGATGTATATAATGAATATTAAACTTGTGGCAACAAATAAAGACCAAAAAGAACCCAAGACTGGTCATAAACCAATTAGTAATTTGCAGTGTTTTCCAAACTGGGAAGTCATGAGCTCTAGAAAAATCCATTGACTAAAAAAAGACAAAAACTCTCAGAATAGCTGTTTGCCAGAATTGGGGTAAATTGAGCCAGAAAGTGATTGGCCAAAATGTTCATTCAGGATTTTCCATAAGATGGTGCAGAAAAATCCAAATGAACTTTTTGGCCAACCCAAAAAATCAATTTAAGTTGTAAATGGTAGAATTTCCACACACTAAAATAATTTGATTCATTGTCCTTGGATCAAAATAAAGATTGGGGTTGCTGTGCACCTAAAACATTGTAAGTCAACTACAATTAAATTAAAAATATATCTATGTATAGATATATAGATAAAACCTTTAGAAAAGTGTAGGAAAAAAAAAAAGCCTGGGGTTGTGGCTCAACTCCCCCATTGTTCCCTTCAATCCAGGATCTCTGAAGCCCAGTGAAGGCTTAGTGACTCACCCTAGGTCCTCTCTGAAAGTTCTGCATCCTAGATCTGAGGCTTTTGGAGCAGAGTGATCTAGGAATTCTCAGTTGTATCCACAAGGCATGGGTATCAGTGACCTAAGAGTGGTTCCCAACAGGAGAGCATTTTGTCTCCTAGGGAATATTTGACCACGCCTGGAGACATTTTTGGTTGTCACAATTAGGGAAGAGAGAGTCACTGCCCTCTAGAGAGTGAGGGCCAGTGATGCTGCTGAACAGCCACCAATACACAGAACAGTCCCAAGATGTCAATAGTGCTGAGGTTGTGCAAATTTGATCAAGATAAGGAAAAAATGCGTATCTTTGACATCCACATTTTAAATTTATATGATAAGAAGAGGTCCTCTAAAATTCTCTGTTGACTTTTGTGGTACCTGACCCTGTTCAGTCTAAAGATGTATATTCTGTGTTCTATTGTCTGCAGAAGACTGAGTCGTCTTTGTTGTTTGTATGTGGACTGTAAGGGAAAACAATGTGTTTCTATTCATGGCTGGGGTACACTTCCAGCAGTTCATACTCATCAGGCTACATTCCTAGGGAGTGGACAAGCCCTACGCTCAAGAGAAAGGCATTTGATGTCAGTGTTCTGTCCTTGTCACTGAATTTTCCACCTTTGTTTTTGCTGAATTTGACAGAGGAAAAAAAAAGTACCGGGCTGTTTCTCAAGCAAAGGAATTATGCAAATATGTTTAAGTGTATGAATTTTTAAGCCAATATACATGAGAGTCCAGAAGGCAATGTACATTAAGTAACACAGCTAAATTTTCTGCCAGAACCAGAGCTGGGGTTTGAAATGTGCCTGGCATCAAGGGTTTCCAGAGTTCTTTCCAAGCAAGGGAAGGATAAGGCCTCTGTGGGCTGCAGTCAAATTCTGAGTTACTTTTTTGAGCTACAGTAGGTTACTTGGTTTGACTTATAAATAACATCTGATATTTGGAAAAGTGAAACTACCATCGCCTCAAAGTATATATGTATAAATTAAGTACTTTATGTATATTTTAATGGCTTGAGAAAGAGGGAAAGAAGGTTCCTTGTTCATTGACCATGCCTCCCTGTTCCTGGTGTGCCTTAGTAGGTTGACTCTCCCAGATAAACTCACTTCTTGATGGTCTCCTTGTCTTCCTCCCTGTGTTTTTCATTCCTTAATTATATGCGCTGTTGTTTTTCAGTTGCTAAGTCATGTCCGATTCTTTGCAACCTCATGGACTGCAGGATGGCCAGGCTTCCCTGTCCTTTACTATCTCCTGGAGTTTGCTCAAACTCACGTCCATTGAATCGATGATGCTATCCAACCAGCCATCTCATCCTCTGTTGCTTTCTTCTCTTGCCCTCAATCTTTCCCAGCATCAGAGTCCTTTCCAATGAGTCAGCTCTTCACATCAGGCGGCAAAAGTACTAGAGCTTCAGCATCAGTCCTTCCAATGAACATTCAGGACTGATTTCCTTTAGGATTGATTGGTTGGATATCCTTGCTGTCCAAGGGGCTCTCAAGAGTCTTCTCCAACACCACAGTTCAAAAGCATCAGTTCTTCGGTGCTCAGCCTTCTTTATGGTCCAGCTCTCACAATCATACATGACTACTGGAAAAACTATAGCTTTGACTATTCTGACCTCAGCAAAGCGATGTCTCTGCTTTTTAATACATTGTCTAGATTTGTCATAGCTTTTCTTCCAAGGAGCAAGTGTCTTTTAACTTCATGGCTGCAGTCACTGTCAGCAGTGATTTTGGAGCCCAAGAAAATAAAATCTGCCCCTATTTCCATTTGCTTCCCATCTGTTTGACATGAAGTGATGGGACTGGAGGCCATGATCTTAGTTTTTGAGTACTGAGTTTTAAGCCAGCTTTTTCACTATCCTCTTTCTTCATCAAGAGGCTCTTTAGTTTCTCTTTGCTTTCTGCCATAAGGGTGGTATCTTTTGTGTATCTGAGGTTATATGATTACAACATATTAAATTTCGAGTTCCATTAAAGATGAGTATAGCATTACAAGTGTACTATATTGTTAGACCTTGATAACACTTTTCACAATAGGGTGTATTTTCCCAGTCGTAACAACTCTTCACAATTTATTGTAATCCCTTATTTTGTTACTGTCTTCAAAACCCAATGTTAGCTTTTTGAAGCTCAGGGATCATCAAGATATCTTTTTTAAACTTACTCCTGTGCACCCAATACCTAATACTGTTTCTGATCATTAATGCATCACACCTCAGTGAGTATTTATGTAATAAAAGAATGGCAGCCCAAGTAATGCAGCCCAAGGTAGAGATGAAGTGGCATGCAGTTGCTATCCAGTAACTTTAAGAATCATTTCTTTACTCCTTCATTCCCTGGAAATGGTCCTGTAGGGGACTTACATACAACTTTAACAGAAATGTGCTCTTGGACCCAGAAGTGGTACATGTTACCAGTTACTGTGTTGAATGCAAATAATGATAATAATAATAATTTCTCAGAGCCGAGAGCGACAGATGTTCTATAAGTCTCATCAGAGATGCCCTTTAGTTTGTAGGGGTGATTTTCTCCCTGCCCTGCCTGGAGGTCCTGCCGAATAGCTGGACATCCTGAATGAGGGCTCCCTAAATTCTCATTGCCCTAACCAGGTCATCTGAAACTCTAGTATAATTACCTGTGTGGTTGCACAAGCTGTCACAGTCACACCATCTGGATTTTGCCGGTCACACCACCTGGATCTGATGTTTAGATTCTCAGAACAATTTCCTTCTGTGCTGCCAAGCTGTCTTATCACACTCTCGACACATTTTACAGTAATGTGTACACAGATACAAGTCCTGCTGAAACTCTGTGAGGTTGATTACTCCTGTGGACAATGCACAGGAGGGATTGAGCTTAGACTGGAACTCACCACACCTCCCAGAGCACTACATGGTGCTGTAAACATGGTGGGCATCAGAAAGTTAGACCTCACTACTAAGGAGCTTGTAATAGTGGGAGTTGCAGAGGGCATGCATATTTTAAGTGGTGTATCTAAACTTCTCCAGATCTACCCATTCTGGGATGACCACATCTGTAATGTTTTATGTGATGGATTTTTGAACAAGGTTTATCTTCTCTAAAGCATGTTACTTTATTAGTATCTAATATAAAGCTTTATGAAATATAGGAGAATATGAGTGATTTCAACCAGATGGACTAGAATTAGAAGAGAGTCGGTGGGCAGAACAGTGGTTGGATGGCACCCAGATTTCATGTATGAGTGACCATTGCTTTCTATTTGTGAATTCCCTGCATTCCTTCAACAAATGTACTCCAGTTAATTCATAGCCATTGGAATGACTAGGATCTGTCTTTAATTCATCTATGTCATATTGTCTGCTTTATCACCCTGATTTCCAGTTTCTCTCAGTACATCTAGTTTTAGTTGTGATTTGTTGCCCTGACCAGCTCTAAAATAATATGTGCAAAACACTTAAAAGGAGCATTAAAGTTGATGTGTAATAAGGTTCCTGCTATCATTTTTAGCATCATCTCCAGCCTCTGTCTTCACAGTTCATTCCTTTATTCTCACCATTTCCTTTGCTTGGTACATCTGTCCCTCCCTTTTCTCTCCTGCATCAGTGCTTTGCTCACATTATCTCATCTGTGATTCTGTTCTCCAAAACTGAGATGTCTTCTAACCTTCAAAACTATTATATACCTCATGGTTGCAGTACCACTTGCTAAGTCAGCCATGAAGTATAGTTGTACAAGCATTCATTTGCCCAATAGGTTGTGAGGATTTTTTGATGGTAAAAATGGTGTTTGTTTTGTATTTGTGACCCCACAGTAATTAGAACCTTGGCAAATATTCCTTGAATTGATTTGGGACCTGAAAGAGAAAACACTAAGGAGAGAGGAAGTGGGGCTGGATCAGACAATGAGGGCTTTGGACCATAGGAATGGGGGCAGTGATATATAGTAGGAAAGATTTATGATTTTGAATGTGGATGATCTGATTTTTTTTCTTTTTTTACTTAAAATGTATGTAACTTACCTTGAAATGGCTGCCATGAGTTCCATCAAATGGAGACTTGTTTATTACTCTCTATGAGAAAACATCCTGGAGATACATATATTGAATGTACTCTTTAAAAAAGTCATTTAATTAACTTTTCCTCTAAATATTCTTATGAAGTAGGATGGGAATTTTAAAGATAAAGAGCTAGAGGACACAGGCAAAGTCACAGCAATTAAATATTAAATCACATGCCACAATCATGTTACCAAAACACTTATGTTTTAACCCTGACATCACAGCCCCTGCTCTGTCATGATCACAATCACAAGGCAGTATGAGCCTGATGGAAAAACTTCAATCTTGATGATTAGGTGCCCTTGGGAGAGAATTAATCCAGGGTTTTCCTGATCAGAGGCACATACCTGTGATCTTGTACTTGTCATCATTATCAATCCACTTCTCTCTCTGTTCCTCATGTGGGTACATTTCCAGATTCTTATCATTCGTGCCCAGGGCTTGCAATAAATCAGCTTCTCATTCTTCTTTCCAGTCTTTTTTTCTCCAGGGTTTCTATGCACGTTTTTATTTGAAGAATTGTTTGTTTCTTACACATAGTAGACTTTCAATTATTGTTTTTTAATTATTGGGATTTTTATTAGCCTCTGTAAGGATCTTTCCCTTTTTCTGGAAGGTTTCCCCCGCATGTTTTCTGCATCCCCTTGGCTTCCTTATGGAGGCAGTACCAGCAAGCTCGATTGCAAGACACCGCCTATCACTCAAGTTCCTGCTGTTCGTGATAATGTAGTCAATATGCTTTAATGACCCTGTGAGGGATGTATTTTTAATGGAATTGCCCTCAGTATTTAGGTGCTCCTGTTTGCCTTGAGGCCAACGTGCTCAGAATATGAATCTAAGCTACTTACCCTTTCATTATGCAATGGAAGGCAGACAGTTTAAATTAATTTGCTGCTGCCCTAAATTTCCTACACCCGGTCTGTGTTTGAATCCAGTGAATTAGTGCTTGCAGGCATTGGGTTTCTCCATGTATCATTTTCAACAAGTCACTTCTGTCTGCTGCACATCCTTGCTAGACACTGGAGCTCTTTACATGTCTTGTCTTTATATGTCATGGGGGACCAGGGGCACCATCAGTCCCGGAGTTAAAACCTCCTCTGCTTCCAGCAAAGCAGGCTGCATGAGCTTAAGGAGCCAACTTCATTAATATGCTTCACTTTCATTATTTTTCTTGTTTTTAGTTTTTGCATAGAATTCAGTGAGTCGTTAGTTTTTAGTGGCTAGATATTAGGTGTGAAGAGCCTTTTTTCAAAGATCTTTTGAACAGGATCAGCCTTGGCTGGGTGCAAGGGTCCTCAGCTTTCTTCAGACTGTTGCAAAGGGCCTCCCTCTACACTTGCTGGCTTCCCTGTGGCAGAGAGAGTCCAGTCTCCTTGTTCACCTGATAAGCTTGATTAGCAAATATGCCAACTCAGTGAACTTCCTGAAGATCTTACCATAGACTCTGCTCCCACTTCCTCCAGCCACTGTTGTAAAAAGCAGCGCCTGCTCACAGAAAACTCGGTTGATTTTTGAAAACTTCTTTCCAGATCTACCCTTGTGCACCTTGTCTGAATGCACAGAACAATGGAAGGCAGGAAGTTGATTGTTGGTCCTATAAATAATGTTATTTTTTGTTTCTTAATTTTTTATTGGAGTATAGTGATTTACAGTGTTGTTAGTGTCTGTTGTACAGCGCAGTGAGTCAGTTATACATCCAAATCCACTATTTTTTAGATTCTGTTCCCATATAAGTCATTATAGGATATTGAAGAAAGTTCCCTGTGCTATTTGGTTGGTCCTTATTCATTATGTATTTTATATATAGTAGTATGTATATGTCAGTCCCAGTCTCCCAGTAGATCTCTTCCCCCTCTCTCCCATCAGTAACCACAAGTTTGTTTTCAACATCTGTGACTCAGCTTCTGTTTTCTAAATAGATTCATTTGTACCATTTCTTTAGATTCTACATATAAGTGATATCATATAATATTTATCCTTCTCTGACTCACTTCACTCAATATGACAGGCTGTAGGTCCTTCCGTGTTGCAAATGTCATTATTTCCTTCTTTTTATGTCTAAGTAATATTGCATTGTAAATAGTTAAAAAGCCAAGAGCCCAGATGGGCCAATTTACCTCCCCAGACCACCACTTCCACCAGGCACTCTCTCATACCCACTACTTACCCGCCATGAAACATGGCATAGAAAAAAGAAATATCTCAACAAAGAGAAGCCATTCAAGGCAATAAGAAATCATAGTAAGAAAGCCTCATATGAGAAAGCCTTGAGGACCTTTCAGATGGCCAGTGGATATTATAGTCTGATGGGAAGATTCTAACCAGTAATTTATGAAACTGGTGCTTGTTCTGAAGCAAGTGAAACAAGAAGCTGTGCAAGAGGCCATTTCAGAGAGTGTATTCAGGGAGGGCCACATGCCTTATGGGATGACATTTGAGCTGAGACTGCAAAGAAGCCAACAGATGACCCATGTGAGGAACAAGCATGGGAAGAGTGGAGGACAGGAGGGGGTCAGGCAGAGGTACCATCAAATACAGAGACACTAGAAGACATGGCCTCTCCCCAGGCCAGATTAGGACCTGGTGGCATTGCCGTCATCAGCTTTCATCCCTTCTTGCATACCAGACCCCAACTCCCTCATCACACAAAAGAAAGCCTTTTCCCATGAGGCCACAGGGTAGTATTTCCCACAATGCCTCTTTCTCAGCCAGCGTGGCTTTCAGATGCTTTTTATCTGGAGTTGACTCTTGGCTATCAGGTGCCTTAAGGAGCAAAAGATGGAGGAGCAGACCCACAGTGAAGTTATCTAACCTTATGACTAAAATTGGCAAGAATTCCCTTTTTCCTTCTTTAATTATATACCTATTTGCTTTCTCTGAAGGTGTGACTGCTCCTAGGGCTGGCCTGGCTAGTAACTAAGACTGAAAGATTAGGAGAGGTTCTTTGTTCCATGAGACAGTTGTGCTTTTTGATGTGCTGACGAGCAATATGTCCTGATTTAGGCAAATATGCCAGGCTTTGTTGCTCTTTCATGAGTTAGGGAGAACCAGATGAGAAACGTCCTCTGAGGCTGCCACTGATGAGCTGAGCTGCAGACCAGACATGGCTGTAGGGTTTGGGGATAGAGGAGCAGACACCAGCAATTTCTCGTCTGGGACCACCAGCAAGATAATGTGCACCATCAGAAGCCAAATGGACAGGGGAGAGGCTAGCCTCTTATCTAAAATTAGCAGCAGTTCTTAAAATGACCTGAGCTTCTATTGATCTATTCCCTAATAGCTCTACAAGTAGAAAGTGTGATTTTTAATGGTCCTTAAAGATCTTGTAAATGTCATCAACTCATTGTCTATGTAACTTGGAGAATAAGGGGAGCTTGGGACTAATAAATAAGCCCCGGGCAGTGTTCTGAGGGAGGTAAAGCAAGAAAGAAGAAAGTGCCCATAGACTGTCTAATCCCATGTGGATCTGAGAAGTGACAGGAACAGAAAAATGTAGTGATACTTGAGTCTAGAGAGATACAGAGACAGTATTACATAGTCAGGCAGGGCATGGAATCAGATTACTTGGTTCAGATTCAACTCTGCAGCTGGTACCCGTGTGACTTCGGGCTTATTTAATGGTTCTGAGGTTCAGTTTCCTTACCAGTAAAACGAGGCCAGTAGTAATGACACTAAAAAATCAACTTAGATAATTCATGTTCAGGACCTAGCACTGAGCCTGATTTTCTGTATTACTAGACAGACCTCCTGGAGTTGTTGAGGAAAGCCATCTCTGGCCAGTCTTAGAATGGTTCTTTCCTTGGAGAGAAGTTTTCAGCCTTTACTTTATTAGTCTCTATTTTATTGGACAATATGTGACCACAAATTAGAGGGCAGTCAATGAGTGGAATAGAAACAAACATGAAATAAAGCAAAGAGCAAAAAAAGTCATAAAACTGCGTAAGTGGCATGCGAGATGGAAATTTATTTCTAGAATTCTAATCCCTTATCTTTTTCTTCCTCCCCTACTTCGTGGCTGTTTAAGGTTTTACTCTGCATAACCTACACTCCAACCTTTGACCTGAATGGGAGTGCAGTGCTGAAGATCGCGGAGGTAAGTACTCGCTCCCCTCGACCCTCAAGGGTTGCTTGTTTGTGCTCTCTGCTCACAGCTGCTTTACCCCCACCTGGGAAAAATGCCAGGGTGGAGCTGAGCTGCAGCAGTGGGGTGAGCCCTTCTCTGATCCTTACTGTGGGGAATTTTCACTAAGGAGTTGATCTGTGGGAAGCAGGCTCTGTGGGCCACTCTGTCAGTGCTTTGCATGCTCTGGTGTGCTTGACCTGAGGCTTTAACCATGGAAATAACAGTACTGGTTCTCCTGGCACTGCTATACCTAGGTATTACACTCACTGTTTTTCCCAAGATTAATTGAAGAGGATTTGATCTTTAAAGAAAAAAAAATAGGTTTTAAAAAACCAAGTATGAGATTTAGGGACGATGTTTATTGATTCAGTTGCATCCCTGTCTCCTAAACTCTGATGAACGCATTTTATAACAATCGTTGGAAAACCTTCTCTTTTCCATCTGTATTGCAGCCTAGAGCAATGTGTACCTTCAGCTCTCCCAAGAGTATGTCCAACAGAAAGCTTGGCTTCCTGAATGTCTGGCATATGACTTTGGCTTTTGGACACGGCATCATTCCAAAGCCATACTTTAATATGCTTAAAATAAATTTCCTTCCACCTCTTGGAAAGGATATCTTCAGGATTCGTGTGTTCTGACAAGAAGACACATGCAGACCTCAATGAGCCAATGATATTCTGAACTCTGAAATTATGCAGAAAAAGAAAACCTAGCTCTCAGCCATCACGGGTATTTTTTTAAACTGTAATGATTACCATTTACTGAGTATTCCAGGTAGATGCTTAGCACTTTGGACAGGTTTTCTTTTTTTCCTCTTTTTCTCATCGTTGAGGTATAATCTGCAAAATGTTCAATGTTTCGATATGCATATACATTGTGAAATAATTGCCACAGTCAAGCTAATTAATATATCCCTCCTCATACATAGTGAACATTATCATGAGTAGGATTTATGACTGATACCTGATCTTTTGTAGTATTGTGTGGCATTGACTGAAAATTGAGAAAATTATTTTTGAGCAGGTAGATCATTTTATATGTCAGTCAAAAGAAAAATAGACAGCTGACCCCTCACTACAATATAAATCAGTTCTGTATTTAGGTAGGTAGAAAGAATATTTTTCTTTACCATATTTGTATGTTTCACTCTATATAGCTAGATAAATAGAATAGCTGTCAGTATTTTTAGTTGAATTTTAAGAGATACCAGTGAGTGATCTTATCATTTGTTGGTTTGGTGTGTGTGTGTTTTTTTTTTTAAATACCTGTGGTAAGAACCTTTAACATGAGATCTTAACACACTTTGAAGTGTACAACTCAGTAACATTGACCATAGTGCAATGTTGTATAGCAGAACTCTAGAATGTGCTCATCTTGCATAACTGAAACTTTATACACGTTGAACAGTAACTCTCCATCTCCCCTTCCCCCTGGCCCCCCAGCAATCACTGTTCTACTCTCTGTTTCTAGGAG
>SJYV01056328.1:474716-488160 GCA_006410875.1 Neotragus pygmaeus
TTTTTTTTTTTTTTTTAAATACCTGTGGTAAGAACCTTTAACATGAGATCTTAACACACTTTGAAGTGTACAACTCAGTAACATTGACCATAGTGCAATGTTGTATAGCAGAACTCTAGAATGTGCTCATCTTGCATAACTGAAACTTTATACACGTTGAACAGTAACTCTCCATCTCCCCTTCCCCCTGGCCCCCCAGCAATCACTGTTCTACTCTCTGTTTCTAGGAGTGTAACTATTTTAGATACCCCACACTGGTTTGCTTTTACAATGACAAATGTAGTGTTTGATCAGAGCAAGAAACAGGATGGGCATGTGGGATGCTTGTTGGTTCTTTGCTGTATGCAGGACAAGACAGGAGATGCAGCGTGTCACTCACTGCCTATCCCATCCCTTGCCGAGGAGGGAGGTAGGGAAGGAAGACAGGCTGTTGTAGGACCCTCAGGACTGAGCCGGCCACTAGGGGTTTCCAAGCTCCCTTTGAGAGGGCAGGTGCCTTTATCATCCTCACAGGGCTTTTGAATGAGAATCTGGAAAGATTTGTTATGTATCTCGTTGTGATCAAAAAGTTCATTGGGGTTTACGTAAAAATAAAGGACATAGTTTTCATTTGCAGCAAGAACTTTATTGAACAACGGATTCACTGACCAAATTAACGTTTTGGCCAGCCCAACAATTCCTGAACAGCAGACTCACACTGCTATGGGCCACCCAAGTCAAGGGTGTTCTCAGTGGGGATCTGGAAGCCAAAGTAGAGACTCAGCAGACCTTTCTAGATAGAATGAAACATCAAAACACCGTGGTCTCAAACACACACATGGTGGTCTCTGTAAGAATCTGTAAAGAAAAAATAATTTAAAAATCTCAACCCAAGAGCAATATACAGATAAAGGCATTGAGTGTGGTGGTGAGAGCGTGGGCTCCAGAGACTCACTATGTTTGGATATAAATCCTGGCTCTCCTACCTCCCAGCAGGGTTGCCTTGGATACCTCCCTGGGTTTGTGTTTGTTCTGTGTGTAAAAGCAACGCTAACAGCACCTATCTCGCTATCTCACATTGTGTGGTTGTGCCAGTTAGACAAGAAAAATAGAACCCATGTAAAAAGCATTCAGTGCAAGCGGCCATGTAGTAAACGCCAGATCAGGGTTAGCTCCTGCTTTTCTGAACAGCAGATTGATGACATCCAGGCTTCCGCTAAATAATGGTGATCAGGCCAGGACCCTAAAGGGATGGGTCATCGATGGGGCTGGCTTCCTGAGACCACAGTAGCAAGCTGACTCCCCCCACCTTCTTGTCCTACCTGCAGCCCACTGAGATCCCCCAGTTCTAAGAGTTTCCAGCAGAACATCAACTTGAAGGTCCCAAAGCAGGGGTCAGACCTTCGCAGAAAAATGCCTTACTTCCAGTGCTAGCTCTGACTTCTAGTTCAGGATGGGGGCTTGGGGGTTGTATTCCTCTGAAGGAAGGACTTGGTAAGGATCATAAAAGGAAACTTTTCATCCAGTATTNCCAGTTCTAAGAGTTTCCAGCAGAACATCAACTTGAAGGTCCCAAAGCAGGGGTCAGACCTTCGCAGAAAAATGCCTTATTTCCAGTGCTAGCTCTGACTTCTAGTTCAGGATGGGGGCTTGGGGGCTGTATTCCTCTGAAGGAAGGACTTGGTAAGGATCATAAAAGGAAACTTTTCATCCAGTATTTGATAGTGGGGGGTCCTCCCTTGACAGTGTGCAGGGTTCCAGAGGATGTTTTTAGGCTGTGCCTCTCATACAGACCCACCAGAAGGTCCTACCACCTCCCTGCCCATGCTGGACCTTAACAGCTGAGACTGCAGGTTCCCCCAGGCCTAGCTTCAATGCCCAACTCCTCTCTGGTGATTGGACACAGGGGCAGATTGTCCAGCATCAGCAGGGGGATGGAGACTGCTTTGTAAGGACCATAATCATCACCACTTCAAAGTGCTTTTGATAAATGGCAGTGTGCAGAATAGCTCCTCTGTGCTAGCCTGGACCTGGCATGGACACCAAGTTCAGGGGAGTAAGAATCCAGCTCTTGCAGCTGGCCAGTCCCTGGGGGAGGACATCTACACACCAGTCTGCCAAGAGAGGCAGCCATCCAGGAGCACCACGAGCAGGCAGGTGCCAGTGCTGGGGCCTCACTTAATCCAGCAGCCCTGATCAAAAGCCAGTAATGGAAACACCCTGGAAACTGTTCTTCTGCTGAGAACAGTGGATCTTTTATCCACCAGGCTTGGCTGCAACTCAGTGTAGTTCCATCAAGTATTAGCTAAGAGTTCTGGGTTCACTGCTTGCTGAGGCCATTCCCTCTTAGAACTGATCATTCTGAGGAGGCTGGAAAGCATAACATCGCTTGTAGTGACAAGAGATAAACTACAGGAGGCTTCCCTGGTGGCTCAGTGGTAAAGAATCCGCCTGCTAATGCAGGAGACCTGGGTTCAATCCCAGGTCCGGGAAGATCTCATGTGCTACAGAGCAGTTAAGCCCACAACTATTGAGCCTCTGCTCTAGAACCTGAGAGCTGCAACTACTGAGCCCACATGCCACAACTACTGAACCTGAATGCCCTAGAGCCCATGCTCTGCAACAAGAGAAGAAGCCACTGCAACAAGAAAACCTGTGGAATAAGCCCCGCTTGTCAAAACTAGAGAAAGCCCACACAGCAGCGAAGACCCAGCACAGCCAAAAATAAATAAATAGTATAAAAAAGAGACAAGTGCCTATACTCAAAGTGTTACAAGACTGCTTTTAATACATATTTAGTGCTTACTCTCAGGGAAGGCGATGGCACCCAACTCTAATACTCTTGCCTGGAAAATCCCATGGATGGAGGAGCCTAATAGGCTCTCTGGGAGTCAGACATGACTGAGCGACTTCACTTTCGCTTTTCACTTTCATTCATTGGAGAAGGAAATGGCAACCTACTCCAGTGTTCTTGCCTGGAGAGTCCCAGGGACGGGGGAGCCTGGTAGTCTATGGGGTTGCACAGAGTCGGACACGACTGAAGCGACTTAGCAGCAGGAGCAGCAGTGCTTACTCTCTGCGAGGCACCATTCTAAGAATTTTCCCTGTATTAAATCGTATAAACTGCACAACAGTACTGTGAAGCAGGAGCTGTTGATTATCCATGTTTTACAGATAAGGCAGCTGGTACAGAGAGAGATCCACTAACTTTCCAAGCCACAGGAAGTGATAGAACTGGGAAGCAAGACTGGTTGGCGTGACTGAGCTTTCAGTCTCTACATCCTATAGAACGTGTTTCATAGTCTGGTCATGGAAGAGCTACTTACAGGGACCCTTAACATTTGCCTCCTGGAAGTTGGTGGTAATCTTCCAAGGAGCTGCCCCTCCCTTCATCCAGACCACTCTGGGGTGAGCACTCTGCAGACACAGCATTGATCTTGCCTTTTATCTTTAAAATAGATCTTTTTATGAAGGGAATACTGTGCCTCAGTTCACTACAAACGATGACTCAAGATCAGAACAAAAGACAGGCTTCCACGAGATTGCGTAGGTTCTTAAACAAGGCTGGCTATTTTCAGTAGTGACTTGACTAAATTGTGATTGCTCTTTACCCTCCCAAAATGAATTCTCTTATGTATGGGCTACTTACAGTTACATAACATTGGAGGCCCTACTTCCATGTTGGTGGTTTTTCTCAAAGCCTACATATTTGAATCACCTGGGAAATATTAGTGAAAATAAGTTGCCTAGGGTCACCTTAGGAATTCTGAGTGTTTTGATCTTGAAGGGACCTGGGTGTACAAATTTTGTGAAGCCCCTGGTTGATCCCTGGGGAGGAAATGGCAACCCACTCCACTGTTCTTGCATGGAGAATCCCATGGACAGAGGAGCCTGGCACGCTACAGTCCATGGGGTTGCAAAGAGTCGGAAACGACTGAGTGACTAACACCTGCACTTTTTTCCCTGTTACTGGCTTGACTTCTTGTAGAAGTCAAGTTGAGAATCATTGCTCTGATAGTTACTGTTCTCTCCAACAAGCTGTGGTATAAAACCATATTGAAAGGAGTTGTGGGGCTCTGCAACCTCAAGTGTGGTCCACTTGGCAGATGCCTGGGAGCTTATTAGAAATGCAGGTCCTTGAACCCCAACCCAGACCTCTGAATAAGAATCTGCCTTGTAATAAGATATCCCATGTGATTCATAAGGGTATTAAACTTTGAGAAGCCATAAGTGAATAATGGTATAATCTCATTAAGATGAGATCTAAAGATAGCGTTCTGCTAAGACCTAGGTGAGAGCTGTCATGCCTCTCTGCCATGGCGAATCCAGCCACCCCCAAGAAGTAGGGACTCCCACCAGCTATAACATCCTCCTAATGGTGGCCACCTTGTAAGCGCAGGATTTTGATTCTTCTAATTTCCCTTGTCTTTCTTCATGTTCTGCTAAACCCTGTCCACATTTGCTCCTTCCCGTTTGTCATTGCTTGATATATATCAAGCATATTTCTTAAATGCTTTTATTTATTTATTTTTTAATAAATTTATTTATTTATTTATTTAACTTTACAATACTCTATTGGGTTTGCCATACATCGACATGAATCCACCACAGGTGTACACAAGCTCNAGGAGTAAGCATCTTTTAATTTCATGGTTGCAGTCACCATCTACAGTGATTCTGGAGCCCCCCAAAATAGTCAGCCACTGTTTCCCCATCTATTTCCCATGAAGTGATGGGACCAGAAGCCATGATCTTAGTTTTCTGAATGTTGAGCTTTAAGCCAACTTTTTCACTCTCCTCTTTCACTTTCATCAAGAGGCTCCTTAGTCTTTTATCACTTTCTGCCATAAGGGTGGTGTCATCTGCATATCTGAGGTTATTGATATTTCTCCCGGAAATCTTGATTCCAGCTTGTGCTTCTTCCAGCCCAGCGTTTCTCATGATGTACTCTGCATATAATAAGCAAGGTGACAATATACAGCCTTGACGTACTCCTTTTCCTATTTGGAACCAGTCTGTTGTTCTGTGTCCAGGTCTAACTGTTGCTTCCTGACCTGCATACAGGTTTCTCAAGAGGCAGGTAATTACTTGCTCTCTCAATATCCATTTCCAAAATCAGTGCATGTATACTTCCTGGGGCTTTAGCTTTATAGGGGTGTATGCTCATGATATGTTCAGTCTCCTGGGAGTATTTATAAAATGCTTTCAGGTACACAGGTTAACTCACATGCCTTGGAGATGTGGTATTAATAGATCTATTAGGCAGGTTGAGTTAGACAGTGCGGTTTAAATCCAAGAATTTGGGGGAGAATCATTGGGCTTAGGAATATATTTCTTCATTCTCTGCTTGTTGGTCTCCCACACCCTCTCCCACTTCCCTCTCTTCCCAGAACAGAATGTCAGAGAGGAATTAGTGAGGCAAGAGTGACCTTCATATTGCACATTCTAATTCCATTCCACTCCTATGCAATTAACTCTCTCCTTTTTATAACTAAATTTGAATCTGTTTCTAAGGGAGGTAAAGTCAAAACAGCTCAAAACAAAACCAATTTTAAGAACTCCAGAGACTGAGGGTGTGGTGCCAGGCCTGCCCTGCTTCTTCTTCATGGACCCCTGTCACCTACAAGAGCTGTTCTCTGTGGATCTTGAGCCTGGAGGAAATCTAGAGACGAGCAAAGAGTGAGACCAGTAGATACTCAACCTGCTCCAACAAAAGGCCAGGCAGGGTGACTCACAGACCCTAAGTGGGCACATATTCCCTAGTGTGTGTTGAAAGTCTTGGCTGATTTCTAGGCTCCTTTCTGCCCTGTGCATTCCACAGATTCACCTATTGTCAGACAAATATGAGATGTACACCCTGTGCACGCACATCTGTATATCTAGTGAAGGACCTGCGTGGAAGGTGTGCCTCTAATAACGTGACTCGTGCCAGGCCACAAGTACTTATTTTGCCAGGCTTCAGCAGCCCACAGAAAAGCAGCCGCATTCAGTTTCCAAGGAGATTCCGGCCCAGTTTCCTTGGCAATGAGCTCTCTCTGTCGTTGAGTCTGATGCCTTGGGGTGGCCGTATTGCTGCAGCACGCTTTGCTGATAGGTACTTGTGGGAAACTTGACTGCTTGTAACTTTTCTCTGGGTTTATTTCCAGTGACTTCAGAAGCTGAGACTTTTTATTGTCTATGGCTATTTTAGTTTTGTGATGATCAACTGACGGTTTGAAAGATAAGACATTTTTTAAATAGGGCATTTAATTATTTTTCTTAATAATGAGTCAAATGTTTGGTCAGAAAGACAACCCACTTGGATTTTAATACTTTCTGGTGGATTAGGCAGAAAATTTAGTCCAGGTATAAAAGTGTGCATCTCCTAAAGTTATATGCTTTTTAAAAATATCTGGTTCTAATGAAGATCTGTATAGTAAAAACTATGAGAAAAATAATTTGTCCATTGAAAAACACTGGTGCTTTAAAAAAAAAATAAGAAAAGCCAAATGCAAATTAGTAAAGTATTAACCATCTAAAAGATATCATGGTATATATGGCAATCCACTCCAGTACTATTGCCTGGAAAATCCCATGGACAGAAGAGCCTGGTAGGGTACAGTCCATGGGGTCACAGAGTCGGACACGACTGAATGACTTCACTTTCACTTAGTATCTTGAAAAATTTAGACAATTAAATATATTAAAATTTAGTATTCCTGGAGTAAACTGTAGACTTGAATCAATATATCAATATTTGTTCATTAATGGTGACTGTTAATTTGTTCTTTAATGGTAAGATGTTACTAATAGGATACACCATGTACAGGGGTAGGTAAAATATGGTCACATTCCGTACCATGCTACATTTTTCTATAAATCAAAACTTCTAAAAAAATCAAGTTTATTACAGAAAAATCATTCTAATTGGTTTGCCAGAGCTACCAAAACAAAGTATCATGAACTGTGTATCACAAAAAAGTGGCTTTAATAACAGAAATGCATTGTCTCATGGTTCTGGAGGCTGGAGATCAGAATGTCAGTGGGGTTGGTTTTTTCTCCGTGCTGGAAGGCTTCACTCCTCATCTGCTCCCCTTGTCTCTTCACATTGTCTTCCCTCTGTATGTATTTCTGTGTCCAAATTTCCCTGTTTTATGACGATGATTGTTTAGTTCCTCAGTCACGTCCAACTCTTCAAGACCCCATGAACTGCAGCACGCCAGGCTTCCCTGTCCCTCACCATCTCCCACGGTTTGTTCAAACTTGTGTCTGTTGAGTCAATGATGCCATCCAACCTTCTCATCCCTGTCATCCCCTTCTCCTCCTGCCTTCAATCTTTCCCAGCATCAGGGTCTTTCCCAATGAATTGGCTCTTTGCATCAGGCGGCCAAGGAATTAGAGCTTCAGCATCAGTCCTTCCAATGAATATTCAGGATTGATTTCCTTCAGGATTGACCAGTTTGATCTTGCTGTCCAAGGCATTCTGAAGAGTATTCTCCAGCACCACAGTTTGAAAGCATTACTTCTTTGGCACGCAGCCTTCTTTGCATTTTCCTGGTGGCTCAGTCAGTAAAGAGTCTGCCTGCAATGAAGGATACCCAGATTTGGTACCTGGATGGGGAGGATCCCCTGGTGAAGGAAATGGCCACCCACTCCAGTATTCCTGCGTGGAGAATTCCATGGACAGAAGAACCTGGTGGGTTACAGAGAGTCAAACATGACTGAGTGACTAACACTTTCAGCCTTCTTTATGGTCCAACTCTCACAACCATACATGACTACTGGAAAAACCATAGGATACCAATCCTGTTAAATTAGGATCTACCCTAATGGCTTTGCTTTAACTTGGTTGCCTGTGTAAAGACCCCACCTCCAAATAAGACCATGTTTGAGGTACCAGGGATTAGGACCTCAAAGTGTGAAATGGAGGTGGGGGGAGCAGAAGGCAACCCATGACATTACCAACCTCCCCTCAAATTAACACTCTGTGATGCCTAACATTTTCTCAAGTGTTTCCCACACATCACCTCTTGAATCTTCCCTTTACTTTGGATGTGTACGTGTGTTGGTTCTGTTCCCCCGCAGTGACAGCCAACAGCTGCAGCTCCTGTACCTGGAGTGCATCCTGTCCGTGCTCAGCAGCTCCTCCTCCTCCATGCAGCTGCACCGAGGCTTCACAGACCTCATCTGGTGAGTACTCGTCTTGATGCCCACCCTGGCTCAGCGCTGGGCCCGGGAGCTCGCTCTTCCAGCTGGGTGTGTGGGTCCCTTCCCATGGCCTCTGTGCCTCTCTTGTTGTTCTATTTCTGTGTAAATGTATTAGAGGGGAAGTATGGAAGCTGCTTTGCTTATATATATACCAGACCAAGCTACGGAGAGTAAAAGATAATTATTTTAACCAACTATGGCTCCCAAGGCCCACCTGCATTTTATTTACGTCATAGGATCATGAAAGCCTATGTTCTAAATCATATAAAGTCACCAGTGAATTGCACAGGGGACATAGTTCCCCTTTACCATAACTGAACCTTTTTCTCAACCTCACCCTGGTACTCTCTCCATCTCAACCTGCAAACTAGTCTCTTAATCACAGTCAGAGTTTCACACAAATGACAGGGCCCTCAGGCAGCCAGCAAGTTACTCTGGGTTCCTGGGCTAATCTGACAGGGAGAAAGTCGAGTGCTGTGTATCAGTGTGATATGTGTCAGAATTTTAAATTAACTTCTCAAATGAGAAATATAAGTAATTTCATTATTTATAATAAAATGAAACTTTATCACTAAGCCATTTAGCCCTTTGAGTCCATTTTCTTCATAGAAGATGCTTTCTCATACTTCTCTTGATCGTTTATATAGTTAACCCCAGCTTGAATTATGAAGAGAAGTATTCTGTTGCTATCCCTAGGAGTGATGGAGAGACAGGACACACTGGAGCAGGAGGTAGCCAGAAAAGGGGGCAGTAAAGAGCCGAGCTCTTACATGTCATTTTGGGGGCACTTGTATTTACCCTCAGGATAGTATTCATGTTTCATCATCTGGCTTGTAGGGAAACTGATCTTTCCTCTTGTCCCCTCTCAGGAAGAACCTTTGCCCCGCTCTCATCGTGATCCTGGGGAATCCGATTCATGATAAAACCATCACCTCTGCACACAGCAGCAGCACGAGTACCAGCATCGAGTCAGACTCTGCGTCTCCTGGGGTTTCCGACCACGGCCGGGGTTCGGGCTGCTCCTCCACGGCGCCAGCCCTGAGCGGGCCGGTGGCCCGGACCATCTACTACATCGCAGCTGAGCTGGTGCGGCTGGTGGGGTCGGTGGACTCCATGAAGCCCGTGTTGCAGTCCCTCTACCACCGTGTGCTGCTCTACCCCCCACCCCAGCACCGTGTGGAAGCCATCAAGATCATGAAAGAGGTAGGGAGGCTGTGAAGGATGCCCCCAGCTTTGTTGTGGGGGCTGAGCACCTTGTCTTGCGCACAGGAAGTGCTTAGAAAGCGTTTGCCAATCATCTGCTGGAGCTTAATTGCTTCTAGGCAGTATCCAATAATAGTATCTTCAGCACTGGGGGCTGTGTGGGCATGTGTTGGGAGTTGGGCTAAGGGGGTGTTGATAAATGCTCACTGCAGCAAAGCCATTTGATAATTTGAGCCACATTCATCTGACTGGAAGCCAGGCAGAATTTTCAGTTTGCTCCCTAAGGTACTGTCTGTGCAGACATGTGTGTTTATTCACTTTTGCCAAAATTGGATTTCAAAATGATTTTATACTCAGGTTGTACATTATCCAAAAACGAGCTTTACTGATCTCTGATTTCCAAAAGGGACCCTGTTCTCCACTCCTTCTTATGCTCTATTTCTCCCACATGTCATGAGACAAAGGATGTCCAGCTTAGGATATATGTCCCAGTGAGCCACTTCATGATTTTGAGGAGGAATTGGAGCTATNGTACATTATCCAAAAATGAGCTTTACTGATCTCTGATTTCCAAAAGGGACCCTGTTCTCCACTCCTTCTTATGCTCTATTTCTCCCACATGTCATGAGACAAAGGATGTCCAGCTTAGGATATATGTCCCAGTGAGCCACTTCATGATTTTGAGGAGAAATTGGAGCTATTTTGAGGATACTTCAAGAATTCCTTTGCTTCTCAACCGAAAAGAAAAGTGATCAACTTTTTTGTACCTGTAAACTTGTCCATGAAGGTTTAATCACACTGGGTTTCGGTACCTGACACCAAAAAAATCAGTGTAACAAAATTACCTTGAGCAGTATTGGCTACTCACCAGTTTTTAAAAAGCTTAATTTCAACAGCTTGCTGATGTTTTGATGAGATTGACTGTAATCAAAAGTGGAAATTCTGACCCAGTGTTTCCAGAAATGAAGGAACAATCCAAGTTTAATTGCTGATTAAGAAAATTTATGGACCCACAGTAGTAATGACCATTTTTTCTTTATGCCAGTATTTAACATATTATCTTTAATATTCATAATAACTTTGTGAGGTTATATATCAGTGAAGAATGTTTTCCCTAACAGAGCTTCAGGCAAGGGAGATCAAAGGGTCAGCTTTGATATCTGATCACCACTCAGTTGATGAATACAATACAGCTTTGGAGGCCAGTGAGACCAGAAGCATTTGGTGGTTTAGTCACTAAGTCGTATCCAACTCTTGTGACCCCTTGGACTGTAACTGTCCATGGGATTTCCCAGGCAAGAATACTGGAGTGGGTTGCCATTTCTTTCTCCAGGGGATCTTCCCAACCCAGGAATTGAACCCAGGTCTCCTGCATTGCAGATGGGTTCTTTACGGACTGAGCTACCAGGGGCCACCAGCCAAACAACCGTCCCCTAGGAACCTGCCCCCTCCCCTGTGAAGCTTGATGTCTGGAGGAACAGGGTGGACTTTCTTTGAATTAGCCAATCTCCAGGAAGAGGAGAGTGGAAGGGGCCNGACTGAGCTACCAGGGGCCACCAGCCAAACAACCGTCCCCTAGGAACCTGCCCCCTCCCCTGTGAAGCTTGATGTCTGGAGGAACAGGGTGGACTTTCTTTGAATTAGCCAATCTCCAGGAAGAGGAGAGTGGAAGGGGCCACCACGCATGCTCATCTCTTTCTCCTGAATTCACCAGTCAGACCAGCCACGCCCCCTCCACTGGGAAGAAGTGAGAAAAGGAGAAGGACCCAAAATGTTATTGCACTGGGTGTTCCTGCCCATAGAAACATGAAGCCAGGAAAAAGGAATTTTCCCTCCCACAAAAAAACTACTTCAAGGAGTCAAATGACTTGCCCAGGGTCATAAGAAAGAGAAAAGGTGGACACTTCCCTGGTGGTCCAGTGGTTAAGACTCTGCCTTCCAATAAGGGGTTGTGGCTTCCATCCCTGATTAGGGAACTAAGATCCCAAGGGGCAATGATGAGCCCACATGCTGCAACTAAGACCCTGTGCAACCAAATAAATAAATAAAAATAAAATTAACTTTCTTTAAAAAGAGAAAGGGTACAAATCTCCATCTGAACCCAAGCCCCTGGTCTTTCCCTACACACACTTGTCACTGGACTGGACTTTCATATTACAATGCGGATGATTCCAGCAGCTCTTTTCCTGGCACTGGTTCAGCTACGCTTTCCATGAACTTGGGTGTGAGTCAAGGTTTGAATCCCCTCTCTGCCACTCATCAGCTAGATACCATAGCTAAATCATTTAACTCTGAACCTAGCAGTTTAATATCTCTACATAGTGACAGTATGCCAAAGGTTGCCAGTTCAAAATGCCATAAAGTTTGTATAAGTACCTTGTGAGTATGTAAAGTGATAAATATGTGGTGCATTTATGAGCTTCCCTCGTGGCTCAGGTGGTAATCTACCTGCACTGCAGGAGACCCAGGTTCAATCCCTAGGTCAGGAAGATCCCCTGGAGAAGGGAATGACTATCCATTCCAGTATTCTTGCCTAGAGAATTCCATGGACAAAGGAGCCTGGCAGACTACTGTCCGTGGAGTCGCAAAGAATTAGACATGACTAAACTAGCACTTTTCACTATATTCATAAATGGCCACTGTTAATTTTTCCACTCTCCAGTGGCGCACGTTGCCTCTCCCATCAAGTCTAAAATACTCTGCCCAGTTTCCAGACCCTTCCATCATCATTCTCATTTCCCATCATTTCCCAGGATACACCTGCTTTGTTTCCCAGGATCCATCCTGCTTTGTTCAGTTTCTACTTTCCTGCTTCTATTCCAGCTCCCCTTGCCCTGTGCCCATTGGCCACTTCCACTTAACATAGTAAAATGGTGGATCACCATAAGCTAGACAGACGCTGCTGGCACTTCACATTTGCTTATTTCCAGACTTCTCTAGGGAGATAATATTGCTCCCATTTTCCAGATTGGGATACTGAGGGTTCATGAAGAGAGGTTTACTCGCCCAAAGTCCTTGTGAGCAATATGACTAAAATATAAACCCAGATGTTCTAATCATAACTGCCTTTCTGTCAAAATCCTTCTCTTTTATGACTCTGCTTCCTCAGACCAGTGATTTTGCTCTTCTCTAAGTCCTAAGTTCCACCATTTAGCAATTGATCATAATGCCTCATCACTCTGCTCCACAATACCATGTGAAACAAGCCTCTTGTCTCCCTAAACATGGTTTTGTATACATTGTTTTTCTGTTTCCTTTGGTATCTAACACTACAGTCCTTGAATAAGTGCCCAGTACATTTTGATATTCAAGTGCTCAATATTCTGACCTGAAGACAGAATATCTGCAGAGGGTGTTTTGAAGCAGCAGCATTCTTTCTTTCCCCCTCAGAACTTCCCAGGTGATGTGAGCAGTAAGCAACCTGCCCTCCAGTGCAGGAGATGCAAGAGACCAGGGTTAGATCCCTTGGGTTGGGAAGATCCCCTGGAGAAGAAAACGGCAAGCCACACCAGTATTCTTGCCTGTAAAATCCTATGGACAGAGGAACCTGGTGGGCTACAGTCCGTGGTGTGGCAAAGAGGCAGACATGACTAAGTGACTGAGCGTACAAAAAGCAAGTATACAGAGATGACAGACACTGGAGTTATTGTTGCCCACGGCAGAGCCACTCGACAGCTGAATTCTAAGTGAATACTTTGCCTACGAGGTGTATAGGTCTCAATGCACTTTCTATAATAGCCTCCTTAGTACTGCAAAGGAAATTAGTCCTGTGTTCCCTTCTTCGTGGATTTGCTAGCTCCCCATGGTCAATTTGCTAAGCGAAGCTGTAATTGACACCAGGGTAGTGTGTCTAGGCCGTGTGCCCCGCAGAGCACGACACACTCACGTGGGCCAGGTTGTTCTCACGAGCATCGCCTCCACTTACTGTGGCAACACGAGTAATTTGGGAAGGCTGGTAACCTAGATACCAGAATGTGCAGGGCTCACGCATACAAAGGAAACCTCTGGGCACCCAGGATGTTTGCTTGCTCTTTTGGAGTTTGAACGCCTGGTATGTTATTTTGCCGTTCTCTCT
>SJYV01056328.1:489358-579765 GCA_006410875.1 Neotragus pygmaeus
CACCTGCTTTGTTTCCCAGGATCCATCCTGCTTTGTTCAGTTTCTACTTTCCTGCTTCTATTCCAGCTCCCCTTGCCCTGTGCCCATTGGCCACTTCCACTTAACATAGTAAAACGGTGGATCACAATAAGCTAGACAGACGCTGCTGGCACTTCACATTTGCTTATTTCCAGACTTCTCTAGGGAGATAATATTGCTCCCATTTTCCAGATTGGGATACTGAGGGTTCATGAAGAGAGGTTTACTCGCCCAAAGTCCTTGTGAGCAATATGACTAAAATATAAACCCAGATGTTCTAATCATAACTGCCTTTCTGTCAAAATCCTTCTCTTTTATGACTCTGCTTCCTCAGACCAGTGATTTTGCTCTTCTCTAAGTCCTAAGTTCCACCATTTAGCAATTGATCATAATGCCTCATCACTCTGCTCCACAATACCATGTGAAACAAGCCTCTTGTCTCCCTAAACATGGTTTTGTATACATTGTTTTTCTGTTTCCTTTGGTATCTAACACTACAGTCCTTGAATAAGTGCCCAGTACATTTTGATATTCAAGTGCTCAATATTCTGACCTGAAGACAGAATATCTGCAGAGGGTGTTTTGAAGCAGCAGCATTCTTTCTTTCCCCCTCAGAACTTCCCAGGTGATGTGAGCAGTAAGCAACCTGCCCTCCAGTGCAGGAGATGCAAGAGACCAGGGTTAGATCCCTTGGGTTGGGAAGATCCCCTGGAGAAGAAAACGGCAAGCCACACCAGTATTCTTGCCTGTAAAATCCTATGGACAGAGGAACCTGGTGGGCTACAGTCCGTGGTGTGGCAAAGAGGCAGACATGACTAAGTGACTGAGCGTACAAAAAGCAAGTATACAGAGATGACAGGCACTGGAGTTATTGTTGCCCACGGCAGAGCCACTCGACAGCTGAATTCTAAGTGAATACTTTGCCTACGAGGTGTATAGGTCTCAATGCACTTTCTATAATAGCCTCCTTAGTACTGCAAAGGAAATTAGTCCTGTGTTCCCTTCTTCGTGGATTTGCTAGCTCCCCATGGTCAATTTGCTAAGCGAAGCTGTAATTGACACCAGGGTAGTGTGTCTAGGCCGTGTGCCCCGCAGAGCACGACACACTCACGTGGGCCAGGTTGTTCTCACGAGCATCGCCTCCACTTACTGTGGCAACACGAATAATTTGGGAAGGCTGGTAACCTAGATACCAGAATGTGCAGGGCTCACGCATACAAAGGAAACCGCTGGGCACCCAGGATGTTTGCTTGCTCTTTTGGAGTTTGAACGCCTGGTATGTTATTTTGCCGTTCTCTCTCGAATTCGTCTCTCTGCCATGTGTGCTGTGTGCTTATTAATCAAAGGCATACAGGACATTTTGTTTTTCAAAATACATTTTCTTTTTTTGCTTCTACTCCCCCCACTCAAAACATTTCATAACCAAAAAGAACACCCTGCTTCCTTTTCTCTCTCCCACGTTTCGGCTTTAGAAGGAAGCCCTAGTCTTTTTCAGACCTGTGACACCCTAGCCACTGACGCCAATTCCTCATTCCCACCAGAAGCTGAAATTAAACAAGTCTTGCTTTTCTTTAAGTATTTGTTGAGAGTTCTCCAAAACTCTATTTCCTTTCCCTCCAGACTCTGAAGTACCTGAGAAATAAACACAAGATTAATGTGAGAATTCAAATATGTCATCTGATTTATTCTTGGTAAAGTTGGATTAGGGAATGTAATGGGATCCCAAAAGAGAGTCAGATTTCCCACTCTTGTGCCCCTGACAGGCACTTATCCTTCTAACAAGAGATGGGACAGCTAGAGGCTCAGAGGCATAGCCACTTCACTTGGCTGCAGGTCTGGCAGGCAGAGAGAGAGAGAGAGAGAAAGGGAAACTGCCTCGATCTCTGGTAATATTGCTCCTTTCTTGATGAAAAAAAAAAAAAAAGTGGAAGCTTCATGTTTGTGCCTCCAAGAGAGGCATTCCCAGTTTCTGGCAGAAGAAAGGAATTTTGCAGAAGAAAAACATGTAATTTTTTTTCTACTTAATATACTTTATCTTGCAAATATAAGTCATTTTGAAAATAATGAACATAATAGAAGGATGTCTGCTTCAATGTACTTGATTAAACAATCTTTCTTAAACTTAGCCTCAAATTGAAATTTTCTATACAGATGTCTACCATATAGAAACAGAAATTAGTTTGAATCAAAAAATTATGAAAATCCTATATGAGAACTTGTAAGATATAGCCAAAACAGTGCATGGAAGGGTGTTTATGGCTTCAATGACTTACCTCAAAAAATAGAAAGTCTAAAATTAATGTTCTAATTCTCCAACTTAGGTAGTTTGGAAAGGAAGAGCTTAAATTTTTTAAAAACTCAAAAGGAAGACAAGGATTGTTTTTCAGTTGCTAAATCCTTTTCAACTCTTTGCCACCCCAAGAACTGCAGTACATACATCCTTCACTATCTTACAGAGTTTGCTCAAATGTATATCCATTGAGTTGATGATCCCATCCACTTCTCTTGCCTTCAATTTTCCCCGCATTAGAGTCTTTTCCAATGAGTTGACTCTGCATCAGGTGGACAAAGTATTGGAGCTTCAGTATCAGTCCTTCCAATGAATATTCAGGACTGATTTCCTTTAGGATTGACTAGTTTGACCTCCTTGCTGTCCACAAGACTCCCAAGAGTCTCTCCAGCACCACAGTTCGAAAGCATCAATTCTTCAGTACTCAGCCTTCTTTATGGTCCAATTCTCACATCTGTATATGACCACTGGGAAAACTAATTTTCACTATATAGACCTTTGCCAGCAAAGTGATGTCTCTGCTTTTTAATATGCTGTCTAGGTTTGACATGGCTTTTCTTCCAAGGAGCAAACATCCTTTAATTTCATGGTTACAGTCACCATTCACAGTGATTTTGGAGCCCAAGAAAATAAAATCTGTTACTGTTTCCATTTTTCCCCTATTTNTCTCTGCTTTTTAATATGCTGTCTAGGTTTGACATGGCTTTTCTTCCAAGGAGCAAACATCCTTTAATTTCATGGTTACAGTCACCATTCACAGTGATTTTGGAGCCCAAGAAAATAAAATCTGTTACTGTTTCCATTTTTCCCCTATTTGCCATGAAGTGATGGGACTAGATGCCATGATCTTAGTTTTTTGAGTGTTGAGTTTTAAGCCAGCTTTTTCAGTCTCTTCTTCCACTTGATCAAGAGGTTCTTTAATTCCTCTTCACTTTCTGCCATTAGAGTGGTTTTATCTGCATATCTGAGGTTGTTGATATTTCTCCTGGCAGTCTTGATTCTAGCTTGTGATTCATCCAGCCCCACATTTTGCATTATGTACTCTGCATATAAGTTAAATAAGCAGGATGATAATATACAGTGTTGACATACTCCTTTCCCAATTATGAACCAGTCTGTTGTTCCATGTTTGGTTCTAACTATTGCTTCTTGACCTGCATACAGGTTTCTCAGGAGACAGGTAAGCTGGTTTGTTATTCCCATCTCTTTAAGAATTTTCCAGTTTGTTGTGATCCACACAGTCAAAGGCTTTAGCATGGTCAATGAAACAAAAGTAGATGTTTTTCTGGAATTCCCTTGTTTTTTCTGTGATCCAACAGATGAATCAGTGGTTAAAACCTTTCCATTCAGAAGAAATTAGTGGCCCGATACAGTTTGAAAAACAAGTTATACCAACATTCAAAGAACAGGTAGTTCTAATAATACATGAACTTTCCCAGGTAATAGAAAGGTATATTTCTTAATTCAGTTTTTGAAGCTAGTCAGTTTCATAGCAAAATAAGGCAGGGAGAGGATAGAAAAGTTAAATTACAGGCCATTCTTACTAAAGAACATAAGCATAGGTGCTTTCTAGTTCTGTGATATAAAAAATTTTGAAGCACCCCCTCAAGGGATATTCTTTGTCTAAGCTGGTACTAAACTGGGGAGCTGGGGACCCAATGAGTATTCCAAGTCAAGGAAAACACTAAAGTCAGATTTATTAAGATTTGAATTCCAAATTGTGTTTTCTCCTTAGACCGTATCACTCAAGAGAGAATGTATTTGTTTATTTGATCTCACAGTTCTTGTGCTTTTTTATGACATTCGCTTTTCTGTTATTTTTTTCCCCTTATGCTTAAAGCTACTCGGGAGCCCAAAGCGTCTCTGTGATTTGGCAGGACCCAGCTCCACTGAACCCGAATCGAGAAAAAGATCAATTTCAAAAAGAAAGTCTCATCTGGATCTTCTCAAACTGTATGATACTTCTCCTTTTGGGTCTTTATTGCTTGGTGAATTCTGCTTCTCTGAATATTCTTAATGTTGTT
This sequence comes from Neotragus pygmaeus, assembly GCA_006410875.1. NCBI lineage: Eukaryota > Metazoa > Chordata > Mammalia > Artiodactyla > Bovidae > Neotragus > Neotragus pygmaeus. Next base: position 493,691 of record SJYV01056328.1, read on the forward strand.
TCTAAGTTCCTGAAATTATATGAATCTATTATATGAGATATGACTATGTAGTAATGTACTTGCAAGCCGGAGGAGAAGTCTTATCTCAGTTTATTGTAATCATATAACTTTCCATATTTTCATATTGACTTAGAGAAAAGCCAGTGTACAAATTGTACAGAAATTCTTCATTGGGCTTATTTTGGGGAAAAACTTTTTGACTTAATATGTTACATCTATATGATTCCTTTCCATAGAGTCCCTCTCGGAAATGGAATATTATCTGATTTGTAATAGTTGTAGTCACATGCATCTCTTCAGAAATATATTTCTTGAATAAAGGAAGGTCCATACTATCCTAGAGGCATTATAAATGTTTCCTGTTTGGAAAACTAAACATGTTACAAAAGTGAGATTATTCTATGCCTGTCCTTGTGAAAATTATAAATTTGCAGCAGCAACTTTATTTGTACCTAAATGTGATTCAAAGTGGCCACTTTCCAGCCTGAGCACCTTTGTTTCCTTTATTGTTCATTGTATTTTTTTTTGCCCAGATCATTTGATTTCATGTGAATCAACAGTATCTCTTTTGAATACCTAACTGGTCACCCGTCTAATTCTTGTTCGTTTGGTAGCATTTTTCCCTGTTTCCTGTACTGATGCCTTCTGCTCCTTTGAACACTTCCAGCATCATGGACGGCATGACCGAGGCGTGCGTCAAGGGCGGCATCGAGGCCTGCTACGCCGCCGTGTCCTGTGTCTGCACCTTGCTGGGGGCCTTGGAAGAGCTCAGCCAGGGCAGGGGCTTGAGCGAAAGTCAGGTCCAGCTGCTGCTGCTGCGCCTGGAGGAGCTGAAGGATGGGGCTGAGTCCAGCCGCGACTCCATGGAGATCAATGAGGCCGACTTCCGCTGGCAGCGGCGAGTCCTGTCCTCAGAACACACACCCTGGGAGTTGGGGAATGAGCGGAGCCCTGACATCAGCATCAGTGTTACCACGGACACGGGCCAGACCACCTTGGAGGGAGAGTTGGGTCAGACCACACCCCAGGACCACTCGGAAAACCCCAAGAATGGCCTCAAGTCGCCAGCCGTCCAGGAGGGCAAGGAGACTCTGAGTAAAGTGTCAGAACTGGAAGCCGTGGACCAGCCAGACGTGGTTCAAAGGAGCCACACAGTTGCCTACCCCGATATAACCAACTTCCTGTCCGTCGACTGCAGGATGAGGTCCTACGGATCCAGATACAGTGAGAGCAACTTCAGCGTGGACGACCAAGACCTCTCTCGGACAGAATTCGACTCCTGTGACCAGTACTCCATGGCAGCTGAAAAGGACTCCGGGAGATCGGACGTGTCGGACATTGGGTCCGACAACTGTTCTCTGGCTGATGAGGAGCAGACCCCCCGGGACTGCCTGGGCCACAGGTCCCTGCGGACCGCAGCTCTGTCTCTCAAGCTGCTGAAGAACCAGGAGGCTGACCAGCACAGCGCCCGGCTGTTCGCGCAGTCGCTGGAGGGTCTCCTGCCGCGCCTCCTGGCCCTGCCCAGTGTGGAAGAGGTGGACTCAGCCCTACAGAACTTTGTCTCTACCTTCTGCTCAGGTTTGTAATTCCTTTTTTGCTACACAGTCCACTAAAATAGTCAGAGCATTTTGTTTAACGGGCAGTTACCAGCATGCATGGAGTTTGCAGTGCTCAGAGCATCCTGATGAATCTTTGGGTTTCTTAAAGAGAGCCAAGGACTGTAACTGACTGGTGGTGGTTTGTTCAAATTGTGCAGCAGTCGATGGCTGGAATACACCGAGAAGTGGATAAATGTGTATGTGCAGAGGGTAAGAGGTAGGTGCCTTCTAGAAAGCTGATGCTGACTGAAACAAAATGGCAATCTGTGGTTCTCAGAACACTGAATTCGTCCTATGCTTCTACACTTTGCTATCTTAAAATCATAGTGTGTTGCACTTCTGGTTTGTTAACATGTAAGTTATTTCAAATGAGGTCTTAGAGCAGATGCAGGCTGTCCTACCACTATATCCCCTGAACGTCCCACAGTGTGCGATGCTCCAGTGTTCTGTATCAGCATCACGTTCTCCAATCTCAGACCCTTCTGTCTGCCAAATGTCAAAATTGTGACCCAAACGGCATTTAAACAGGTGTGCTGTGGGCTCTCTTGGCCAGGGTATACCAGACAGTTATACTAGTTTTGCTGAAGGGCTGAAAATGATCACCTAGGATTTTGGTGAAGAAAGGAGGTAAAGAATATAGGGAAGCAGCATTTAACACAGGGAATAATGAATTTATTAATAGTGAATTTAGATCATTTTCTTGTAAGGTATTTGTAGAGGGAGCATGCAGCTTTTCCGTTCATATGTAGAGAAAACCCCAGTGCTTCCTTACGGTGCTTCTTCCCTCTTTTATGAGTCACACAGAGCACTGTACTTCTGACACTTGGTCACCAAATGTGTGAAAGTTTTCCTCTCAAACAACAAGCAAACCTCAGACAGCAGCTGAGTGTCTTAAAATATAACTCAGTTCTGATGCTACCTACCCCTCACTTCAGATGCCAGCTGCAAGCCCAGGCTGTGACCTGTGCTTCTAACCGACTGGGTGTAAATCAGAGCTTCTCATGACCGCCTCCTTCAGTTCAGTTCAGTCACTCAGTCGTGTCCGACTCTGCAACCCCATGAATCGCAGCATGCTGGGCCTCCCTGTCCACCACCAACTCCCGGAGTTCACTCAGACTCACGTCCATCANCCTTCCCCGCCCCCTGCCCCCCAGAGCACCCTTCCCCTGCTGACCACACTGCATCCTTCTCTTCTGCTTGCAAAATCATTCCCAGGACAACTTGATTTGTTAGCTGGTCATGGAAGCCTCTTGTAATTTGTTTCAAGCCCACCTCTATCTCCCATACCACACACTCAGTATGAACTCTTGTCTATTGACTGTGGCTGGAGGCTTTTGAGCGGAGAGTGGGCTACCCAGGGCAAAGGTTCTGCACTTACTCTGTGTCCACAAGCAGCTTCCTCTCCCTGGGCCCTGATTTCTGATAGCAAAATACAGTCATAAAGTAACATAGGGTAACCATAAGGTTAAATTAATAAGTTTGAAGCAGTTAGGACAGAGCTTGGCAAATAGTAAATGTTCACTATTTTTGATGATAATATTTTAAAATCCTATACCCAAGAGTATGATCTATTCTAAATTGATGCCCAGCAACCACCTTAAGAGGGAGAAACCAACGGTCATTCCAGCTGTTTAGTGGCCCTTCTTGATGTGGAGAGTGCTGTGGTCACCTTCACCTGGAGACCACCCCACTTCACTCCCCATACTTGGTAGTTGTGCCCCAGACCACTCAGTACAGGTGCAGTGAGGTTCACATGAGAGTACAGAGAGATGTGGGAAGAGCATTGCTGGCTGGGCTCAGAAACCCGAATTCGTTCCGGCTTTGATATCATCCAACTGGAAAGTCGTGTCTGTGTAAATAGTTGCACTGAGACTCAGTTTCTTCATCCACTAACTCAGGTCAATAATCCCCTTCTCCTGTTTAACCATTAAGGTGGCTTTGAACGTGTTTTGGAATCTGGAAAGTGGTATACAGGTGTCAGGTGGGATGTAATATTCTTCCCACTAGGAAAGAAGAAAAAGAAATGACTAATGAGATCTAGAAACCAAATGGTGTTGAAATTGCAAACCACAGGAAAGATGTATTTGTTTCAATAATTTACGAATCATTAATCACCGATTCCCATCTTAAAACCATGGGCCTCCTGTCACCTCTTCAGGGCCTTGTTATTCAGCTTCTGCTGGAGACATTCTCCCTTTAACAGCACATGGCACCCCACAGGGCTACTTGCCTGTCCGGTGTCATCATGGATTTGGAGGTCTGGCATCAGGTTGACCCCAGAACAGAGGGAGGCTGACTCGCCTCATTCCTCAAGTGCCAAATAAACCAGTGTTTGGTCCATCATCCGAGGTCCAGTGAGCCTCTGGATCCCGCTGTGAGCCTTGCTACCTGCATTCCCTTCCTTCTCCCTAACTCCTTCTAGAAATGTCTGTGCCCAACAGAGTGGAAAACAAGAAACTGCAAGATCCATCATGTTAGGGAATATTCATTATTGCAGTAGATGCTTGAGCGTTACCATGTCCAAGGCTCTGGGTATATGAGTCAGAAGAGTAAGAAGGTCATTTCATGCCCCAGGGGGCATACAGATCAAGTTGACCCTGCTCCTGAATCCTCCTCTGGGCCAAGTCCAACATCATACTCATCAGTTGAAGCCCAACCAAAGCCTTGATTAATTCACTGGGATTTTCTTTACTATAGTTTATGAAATCGAAGTTAATTGTGAGGATTCCATTCCCAGTTGTTCAGCCTCTGTGAGTGATGCTTTGCCATCTTTCAACTTCTTGCCAAACATTTAATGAGTGCTCATCTCAGCTGAGTTATGCCATGGGGCTACAAAGATTTTTTTATTTTTAGTATGGTCTGTGCCCCTCAGATTAAAATCTTGTAATTAGAGCAGACTTGTACTCAGTAATAATAGATAAAACAATAGCGTACGTTTCTTCATAGTGTTTACACAACATTTTCATTAATCACATTTAAGAAAATTACCATAATCATTCTGCATAAAGACTTTGCTGAATTGTTTCTAAGTAACCAGTCTTTTTCTCCCATCCAGGCTCTTTGAAGATGCTACAGATAAACTGAACCTCGTGGCTCTGGGAGGTTTTCTTTACCAGCTGAAGAAAGCATCGCAGTCCCAGCTTTTCCATTCTGTTTCGGAAACAGTTGATTACCTGGCGATGCCAGGTTACTCGCTGGCGATGCCAGGTAATTCTTTCCCTGCAGAATGTGCCTTGAAGCTAGCAGCAAACAACCCAGATCTCTGATGCCAACAGCCTGCCTGAAGACTTGAGCCCCCATTCCTCTCATGCACGGCCACCCTGGCTAAGTTCAAATGCAGATCTGCCATGTAGAGGTGAGACGTGATCGGGCGGGCGGTGCTGGTAGGGGTTGGTTATTATCCTTTGCGAATGGAAATGCTGCTGCCGCCACAGTTGCAGGTATTGTTACCGGTTGTTCTGCTAAGTTTCGCTTGTGATGTAGAAATGGTGTGGTAACGGTGCAGATAGCTTCACACTTTCTCCATATCACAAAGCACACACCTGCCTTAGTCCAGCCAACTTGCAGAAGCAGCTTCTAATTCTATAAAGGCCTGGGAGAGAAAAATGGAACACTCAACAGAAGCCTCAGGCCACTCTTAGAAAAACTGCCCCAGGGGCATGTCCCTTTAATGGTGGGGCAGAATCACTGGGCTTCCCAGCTGGCTCAGTGGTAAAGACTCCATGTGCCAAGCAGGAGATGCAGTTTCGATCTCTGAGTCAGGAAGATCCCTTGGAGTAGGAAATGGCAACCCACCCCAGTATTCTTGTCTGGGAAATCCCATGGACAGAGGAACCTGGCGGGCTACAGTCCATTGGGTCACAGAGAGTCAGGACATGACTTAGCGACTAAATAACAACAGAATCACAGTCTTCATGGATGTTACCAGGTGAACACCCTCTTGAAGGCCAACATGTGGGAGAGTGGGTAGAGTTGTATTGAATCGCCCATGAGTGGGTCCCACGTGAGTGGCGGGTTTTGCTCACACATGCACCTGTCCATCGACAGCTAAGTTGTTGTGCTGTTAATAGTACCTTGTTCCCAGAAATTCAGGAAGAGGCACAGAGCTGTGTTCCAGGATCACACTGTGGTGGCAGGTTGAAGGGCACAGCCTCTGAGGTCCTCTCCACCATTAGGAATTTTGACTCTTACTGCAGATTCTAATTTGAGAACCACAGTGCTTTCCTGTGAGTTTTTAATAGACTTTAAAACCTTAGCTATATAAAGCCAACTTTCCAGACCCAGCCAACTGCCAGAGAATCTCTGTGCCCAGGGGCAACCTGGCATGGAGAAATCAGCAGACTCTGAGCATACAAAGAAAAAGAGCTATGAGGGGCAAGAAGCAGCAGCAGACCTGGGAGGAGGAAGTGTTGGCTTTCAAATCAGTCAGATCCAAGTTAAAATGCTGCGTTCACCACTTACCAGCTGTCAATTAGGCAAGTCAGTTCACCTTTCTGATCCTCAGTTTTCTAATCCCTATGTAGCAATAGTTGCATTTACTTCTTAATGTTTGCTTTTAAAATTAAAGTGATCACAGACAGAGAACAGACTTGTGGTTGCCAAGGGGGAAGAGAGGTGCAAGAGAGATGGACGGGGAGTTTGGGGTTAGCAGATGTAAGCTANACTCAGTTTTCTAATCTCTATGTAGCAATAGCTGCATTTACTTCTTAATGTTTGCAGAGAACAGACTTGTGGTTGCCAAGGGGGAAGAGAGGTGCAAGAGAGATGGACAGGGAGTTTGGGGTTAGCAGATGTAAGCTATTATATATAAGATAAACAGCAGAGTCCTATTATATAGCACAGGGAACTATATTCAATATCCTGTGATAAACTGTATTGGAAAATAATATTNCCTCAGTTTTCTAATCCCTATGTAGCAATAGTTGCATTTACTTCTTAATGTTTGCTTTTAAAATTAAAGTGATCACAGACAGAGAACAGACTTGTGGTTGCCAAGGGGGAAGAGAGGTGCAAGAGAGATGGACGGGGAGTTTGGGGTTAGCAGATGTAAGCTATTATATATAAGATAAACAACAGAGTCCTATTATATAGCACAGGGAACTATATTCAATATCCTGTGATAAACTGTATTGGAAAATAATATTTTAAAAGTATACATGTGTATATATATATGTACACCCGAATTACCTTGCTGTACAGTAGAAATTAATGCATTGTAAATTAACTATACTTCAGTAAAATAAAAGTGATTAAAGACACAAAGAACCAACACAATGTCTCATGCAGGGTAAACATTCAGTAAATGTCAGTGATTTTTGTTACTGTCATTTTGAAGTTTGTTTGATATGGCCAGGCTAATTAGAAAAGGCACATTCTGGTTGGTAGAGGCTGACTGTGATCACCACTTTGTGGGCATTGTGGGAGGAGCAGGAAGACATGAGCAAGAAGAGTGAAGAAGACTAAGGTGGCAAAGAAGTAGCAAGAAATCACAGCAAGCAAGGACTGTACAGAAGCAAGACAAAGCAGCTTAGATTGCATGTTACTGGGTAGCAAAGGGGCCTGACCTGCTTGGCAGGGGCTTCAGAGGTGCTGTTAAGGACTGACAAAGTGGACAGCGGCTGTGAACGATGAGACGATAACTTCAGCCACTGTTGCTAAGAGTGGAAGGCAGGTAGTCTGTGCCAGGCCTGTGCTGAGTACTTTTGAGTATTAGTCATATTTCATCCTTGAAGTAACTTTAAGGAGAAGGCACTGTTATCCCACTTTTACAATGAGAAACCATGAATTAGGTAAACTTCCAGTCTATGGTAACCCAACTGTTAAGTGATGGAGCCAGGATTTGGGCCTGGGCAACCGATGCCGTAACCTTTCTATTGATACTTAACCACGTCATTCCTCCTTATCACAAGCATTGTTCACACTTGTCCCGGCAGGCACTAGGGACGCTGTCGTGAACAGATGGGTGGCCTCTGACCTTGTCCACCGAACTCCTGTTCATTCTTGAATCCAGGCTCCTTTCCTATCTTGGCAAATTCACACCAAATAATCCTACTTACCAAGCATGACTCTGATTTTCATCCTCTAGCCATGCTTAGACAGGTCAAACTATTTCTGAGTTTGGGATTGATGGCTTTCACGGTCTTGCCTTCTTGTAGGAGAAGTGAAGTCCACCCAAGACCGCAAAAGTGCCCTCCACCTGTTCCGCCTCGGGGACGCCATGCTAAGGATCGTGCGGAGCAAATCGAGGCCCCTGCTCCACGTGATGCGCTGCTGGAGCCTCGTGGCCCCACACCTGGTGGAGGTGAGCGCCCTGAAAGTGGGAGGCCCGGGGACTCCAGGCAGCGTGGGGACAAAGGCACTGTGGCCACATTGCCTGGTCATAAGCATCATCATTCTCTGATCACACCTTATGGCTCCTATCAACCCAACGGTGGCACTGCCCTGGTCTCACTCTGACCCTTCTTTATACTTATATGACTTAGCTGGGCACCTCATACAGCCGGTTTCTTATTCTTCATGGTCTGCTACCAGCCTGAGTCTGGCACTTCTTTTTTGTACGCCAACATAATAATGTCTTTTGTTCCTGCCGGGCTCCCTTTTCTAATAGCTAAATATATTCCCTCTACACAGGGGAACCATACATCCTGTTTTTCTCAACTGAATTAACACTCCTAGGATCTCTCTGACTTTCCAAAGGAAAGCAGTTTATATGATAAATTATCTGGTCATCTAAATATCTCAATACATGATGACTGGCTACTTCTAAGTTGATGGGGAAATTGTTTCCCTGTTTGACAGTGGTAACTAGTCTGTATAGCCCTTTAGCACTTAATCTGGTAGAGCTATGCCATAGCTCATCTGGTCTCTCCTCTAGCCAGCTAGCCCTGGCTTGTTCTTGTGGAATTCCTAGGATTCCAAAGGAAAACAAGAGGGCAAATCCCAAATCAGAATTATTTTCTCAGTCCTTTACTTATATAATGCTTGCTATTATATAATATCAAATATTGGTAAACAAAGCAAGTCACACATCCAAGCCCAGCATCAGTGTGGGAGAGGACTACTAAAGGACACAGATACAATGATGTGAGTCAATTAATTCATCATTGGCGCAGTCACCCCACATCCCTCAGGGACAAATGACTCATCTGGTCTTCATATGTTTGAAGCACAGCTAGCAAGGATACCATGGGCAGTTTCCAGGCAAGGTTCCAGTGTATTTAGTCAGCGTGTTCTATACTACCCCCAAAAAAATGTCACATTACTGGGAAAAAGAAATTATTGTACTGCGTGTGTGCTAGTCACTCGGTCGTGCCTCTTTGCAACCCTATGGACTGTAGCCTGCCACACTCCTCTCTCCATGGGATTCTCCAGGCAAGCATACTGGAGTGGGTTGCCATGTTCTCTTCCAGGCGATCTTCCCAGGGACTGAACTGCAGTCTCCTGCATTGCAGGCAGACTCTTTATGGTCTGAGCCACCAGGGAAGCCTGGTCATTATATAATCTTATTTTTCTAGAAACTTCAAAGTGAAACTGAAGATGCGTCTGATCAGTTGGTTAAATTATTTAAAATGCTGTTCACTGTGCTGTTCACTGATACTTATCCTTGAACTCTTTTACTTTAGCAGAGTTGCTGCTTCCACCTCCCTCCAGGAAGGTGCGTTAGGAAAACCTTCAGGAACCAGGTTCTTAGTTGCCTGAAGTCCTGAGGGTGTTGGACTCTCTCGTGAATTTTGCAGGCTGCCTGCCACAAGGAAAGACATGTGTCTCAGAAGGCGGTTTCCTTCATCCATGATATACTGACAGAGGTTCTCACGGACTGGAATGAGCCACCTCATTTTTACTTTAACGAAGCTCTCTTCCGACCATTCGAGCGCATCATGCAGCTGGAGCTGTGTGATGAGGACGTCCAAGACCAGGTCAGTGTCACCGTCGCGGCACTGACACCTTTGCCATAGCCTGCTGGCCCTCACTGAGTGCACCGGCAGGACTGTTGTGTGAGCGCTGCAGATTTAACCTTTCCAGCACTGCAAGCCTATGTGAAATCAGGGACCAGAGGAGGGTAAGCAGTTTAGCTAAGGATATATGACTAGTGCCTGGTGGAGCTTGGATTTGAACGAGGCACCCTGGCTATACTAGTCTGTGCCCTCATACCCACACTGTACTCTTAACCACTGTCCTGCCCACTACAGAAAAACAAATGGTAAAGAAACTAGAGACTTCGTATCTTTCTTACGATGATGATCTAAGACTACAGATCCTCTGTCTCTGAAATCCACTAAAAATGTTTAATAAGGGCTAAGCTTTTTATTTTAAGTACACTGACACACAGGCAAGAAAGTAAGGAATATTAAGATGCCCAAAACTAAGTAACAGTGGGAAGCCAGAGAAGCAGAGCTCTGAGACTAGATTGGCCATGAGCAAACTGACCATCAGGTAAAGCTAAATGTCTGCCTTCGGTCAAAAATAATTGACTCATTAGGAAATAACATGTCATGAATACAGAAAGAAAAGCAAACAATAGAAATAGACATGTACACCCTCCCCAGCTCCTTACCAGGGATCCAGGTATTGTTATCAGAGACTGACTTTAAAATAACTGTGTTTATTAAAATTCTAAACAATCATCTAGGAAAGGAGAGATTTTGGCTATGGTGGCATAAAGAAGTTAGCAAATCCTCTCCATAAAAATTTAGTCTACAAAAAGAAAAAACTGTCAAAAGCATCCACTGCAGGGCTCTTGAAATTGACCACAGCTGCTGCTACTGCTGCTGCTAAGTCGCTTCAGTCGTGTCCGACTCTGTGACACCCCATAGACGTCAGCCCACCAGGCTCCCCTGCCCCTGGGATTCTCCAGGCAACAACACTGGAGTGGACTGCCATTTCCTTCTCCAATTCACAAAAGTGAAAAGTGAAAGGGAAGTCGCTCAGTAGTGTCCGACTCTTAGCGACCCCATGGACCGTAGCCTACCAGTCTCCTCCATCCATGGGATTTTCCAGGCAAGAGTACTGGAGTGGGTTGCCATTGGGCAGATGACAAATTGAGTAGCATTTATGCTGAAAAATAGTTCTTGCCAGAACTTTGGTTAAGGACAGTGGGAGCCTGTGACCTTCTTAGTGAAGGTGGAAGTCATCACTTACAACCTATTGATAAGAATAGACCAGTGTAGGCTGACTGGGAAAATCAGCCTTTCTGCTTAAGAGGCAGACTTGGTTTGAAGAAGAGTACTGGTTTGTCCACTAGAAAATATATATTTGGTAGGAAATGAGCAATAGAATGCTACAGTGTTGCTGGCCTGAGGTTGCAATGGTGAACCAGTAACAAATATGAGATTCCGGAAACCAGAGATTTCATAGAAGGACAGGGTAAATTCCTTACGCATCTCGAGCTGACTGAAATATGGACATATATAGGACAGCCTGTCTAAATCCCAGCAGAAAGCAAAACACCAGAGAGAGTTGTGAACTGGCTGAACTTTGAATATTTTCCCCAGCTGGTTGGCAGAGGGCAGTCTCCTTAAAGAGTCAAAGTATAAGTCTGAGCAATTTAGTATAAAAAACCTCAAGACTAAATCAGAACCCAGCATTGGTATGTTATCTAAAATGTCCAGTGTTCAGCAAAAAAAAAGTATGAGATATTCAAAGAAATAAGAAACAATGATGTCTCCTCGAGGGTAGGGGGAAGGGCAGACAATAGAAACTGCCTTAGAGTGGGACCAGATGTTATATTAAGCTAAAACCAGGATTATTTAGATCCAAAATTCTGATTTGGAGGTGGGAAGACAGACAGACACAGGATCTAGAAGAGGTGGTGATCCTTACCACCTTCATGGTAGAAATTATAGAATATTTAGCCAAAGAAGCTCAGTATGTGTGATGGGAAGAGGGCTCCGTTCACCATGTCCTGGCTGTGNTTAGAGGAGTCCATAAAACTCCTATGCCATTGAGATACTGAAAAGGTCTCCACAGAATCTTCTTCTAGCTTTTTGTTACCATTGACTCTTACTGTATCTGCTTCACAGGATCAATGCCTCTTGTGAGCTGCCTTATGCTTTCCAACACAGCCACGTTTAAAACCTTCCTAGCCTGGGAACTTTTCTGGTTTTCTCTCCACCTTTTCTTACCTATGTATGGGTTTTTTTGTGAGTTAATAGCGTGCAGCTTTTTCCAGTATATAATTGCAGTTTGGTATTTTTTTTATTTAGCTGTTGGCCAAAATCTACAAAATGCCCTTGAAGCCAATATTCCTTAGTGGGCGATTTGCTAGCTTGCCCCGAAGACTTCAGGAGCAGTCAGCGAGCAGTGAGGATGGAATTGAGTCAGTCTTGTCTGACTTCGATGATGACACTGGTAAGTTAATTGAGCTAAACTGGGTTCTTTGCTATGTTTGTATTCCCAAAAGCTGAAGTCAAGAATTCAGTAGCTCATAGATCATAAATGACCATCCACTTACACTGTTATTATTTATAATTCTAACAGAACAAGCCTACCTAAAGTTTCCATGGACTCTTCAAAAACATTTTACAATCAAGGTCTCCAAACCCATCCTTTTTAGATGGATGTGTGTGTGTGTGTTAGTTGCTCAGTCATGTCTGACTCTTTGTGATCCCATGGACCGTAGCCCACCAGGCTCCTCTGTCCATGGGATTCTCCAGGAAAGAATACTGCCGTGGGATGCCATTCCCTTCTCCAGGGGATCTTCCTGAGCCAGGGATCGAACCTAGGTCTCCTTCTTTGCAGGCAGATTCTTTACTGTCTGAGCCATCACAGAAGCCCTCCTTTTAGATGGCTGCTGCTGCTAAGTCGCTTCAGTCGTGTCCGACTCTGTGCTCCCTGGGATTCTCCAGGCAAGAACACTGGAGTGTGTTGCCATTTCCTTCTCCAATGCATGAAAGGGAAAAGTGAAAGTGAAGTCGCTCGGTCATGTCCGACTCAGCGACCCCATGGACTGCAGCCCACCAGGCTCCTCCGCCCATGGGATTTTCCAGGCAAGAGCTACCTCCATCTAAAACCAGTGTAGATTTGCAGATTCCACTAAATAAAATTTCTAACTCCAAATTCTCTCGAATTTAGCAAATTGGGTTGTGGTTGCATTTGGTGCATTGGTACTTAAAATGACTGGTAATTGTCTTTAATTCCTTCTAGGAAACAGTCATTATATAATTACTTCCTATAGGACTATTTGGTTAGAGACTGGGGAAATTAAGCCATTACAGAAGAGAGAATCAGTTTGTGACTGGGTGAAGCTGGAGACTCATTAAAAGAATAAGTTTAAAGAATGTTTCAAATTAGTTCCTGTGTAATTTCCTGTGAATTCCAGTTCAAACTAGTAACTGGATAATTTTCAGATTGGTTCACTCTTGTTCACTTTTACTATCTTCTAATCCAGATTACTCTGTCCTTTTTCTAGACCTAAAAATGGAAATGATATCCTTCTAGGGATCTAATATCTGGGCATAGGTGTTTCAAACCCTTGTAAAAGGACTTTTGGGGAAAGATTTTTTAATTTACTTTCTGTTTTTAATTCTTCTGTTTTTTTTTCAGATACAAAATCATTTACAGGGATGTCTAGAAATTTTCCAGTTTTGCATAGGGATCATTAACAGCAAAACCTTACAATTTCAGACTAGTTGTTAGGAAAATTATAGGAGCAAATAAATATCTAATGTAGAAAACAAGTAGATGTTGGAAAGTGGCTAGGTGTTGCCTGATAGAGGTTTCACAATGATTAGGTAAGAATTTTTACCTAACATCTTAAACCTCCAACCCAGAAAATTAAAAGCTTATGTTGCTTGTCTGTAATACAGTCTTTAAAACAGTTGTAAACCATTTGTACAAGTAACAGTGAGCATTCCCTTCCCATTTTTGCAAATTGCTAATCTTTTTTTATTCTAGGCCGCCCATCCAAGAAAACAGATCAAGTTCAGCCAAGCACCAATCTAAGGTTTCCAACAGTATAAATTCATTAAAGGCTTTAAAGTTATATATGTAACATATCAGAGAAAAGAATAAAAGCTTTAAGTTGGTGTTAAAAATTACTCCTTATCATTGATATGTTTGAATATTATTCCTGTTTCTGAAGGCAAATAACTGCTTTTCCATTTTCCTATGGAAATTTCAAACACATATAAAACTGGACGGGATGGTATAAGGAACCTTCATATACCCATCACCCAACCAATTTGCCAGTTTTCTTAAATATATCAGTTAATTTTCATAATTCACATGAGCTCTACATTACATGCTTGTCTGCTCCATCTCTTAAATCCTTGTCAATCTATAGATCTTCCTCTTCAAGTTTATTTGTTGAAGGAGTGAGGTTTTTGTCCTATAGAGTTTTCCTTTTGGATTTTATTGGTTGCACCCCTCATAGTGATGTTTACCATGTTTTTTTTTTCTGTCCTCTGCATAGCCTATTAATTAGTTTGTTCACCCCGCTTATATTTTGAGGTTCATGAGAATTTTTTATCACCTAGTTTTTTATACTTATTGTCCATGACTTTGGTTTTGCCTCCTATTAACAGGGATGTTCAAAATTAGGGAAGTAGTTTTTTTAGTGGGAATATTTAAAAACTGCATCTTCTCATAGTTTTCTGTTGCTGAACAATTAGAAGTATTAAAACAAAATGTAGAATGAGCTGTTTTGTATATTATACTCTAGACACTTTTGTACCTCGACAAACAAAATGTGGTATATACATACAATGGAATACAATTCATCCATTAAAAAGTAATGAAAATATACTGCATGCTACAACATGGGTGTACCTTGAATACATTATCCTAAGCAAAATAAGCCAGACACAGGTTACCAGGGGCTGGAGTGAAGGGGAAAATGCAGAGTTATTGTTACCACTTACTGAAGTAATGAAAAAGTTTTGGAAATTAATGATGGTTGCAGTAATACCACTGAATTGCACATATTAAAATGGCAACTTTTTGTTTATACGTCTATAATAAATTTTTAAAGGATTAAGGTGATGGAATTAAAAGGATGCATCACTTGTAGCATCAGCTCCCAACAAATATAATTATTTCATTTAGTAGAATTTACATACCACATCACCTTCTTCCTGAAGGGGAATAAGGAAGAAATGTGAACAGTATTTCTTTTCCTTTGACTTTGTTGGAATAGGAAATCAATTTGTCCATATTTATAGGCACTGAAGGCTGCCTTACGAGGTGACGGCTTACATCCCTATAGCTTGGCAGTTTACAGAAGCCTTTTACATATAGTGTTCACTGTGATCTTGTGATGATTATGCATTGCTCGACTGAATTTCACAGAGGTCTGCTTTTGGCTTCCAGGTCTGATAGACGTCTGGATCATCCTCTTAGAGCAGCTCACAGCAGCTGTGTCCAACTGTCCACGTCAGCACCAACCCCCCACTCTGGATTTGCTTTTTGAGCTGTTGAGAGATGTTACCAAAACACCTGGTAAGTATTTCTATGTCTGTCTGTTCAGGGCGTTTTTATACATATAACTCTTTTCAGGAAGGTATTTCTGTGTCTATTTCACTGCTATAACACTAGACAGCATAACAGATGCTCAATACATATATTTTTAATGGCTGTGACTCAGTGACTTTTAAGACATGTCCTCGTACTGTTTATGGGTTTCCTACCAGGTCATTTATAAATAATGGGTGGTGGCTGGTTAGTTGAATGTGTTGAACCCCACAATATTCAGGCCAAAGCTCTGGTATCAGTGTCCCCTTAAGCCAGCTGCCTTTCTCTTTTCCATGGTGCCAGCCTTCCTCTTTGCCTGGGTCACACATACTCTTAGCCCCAGGGCATCAGTAAGGCTCACCAGATCTACCACTGATGTGAGCCAGCCACTCAAATGTATATATAATATAGATAGCAATATCTTAATTGTATAAGGGGAATTGATGATTAGATTTAGAGAAAGACATCTAGTACAGGGAGAAAGTGGCCCTTGGGAATTTATTTCTTGTAATGAGTTAGTTAGGGCCAGCATGCACATTGAATCAGCCAAATTTTCCCAAGATCAAAGAAGTCTTTTATAGAAATTGTAGTTTTCACTACTAGAATTACAACCACAAATGAAACCACCAGTTTAATTCCATAGTAATAAGAGGAGCTTTGTATTCAACATAAATTGATGATGACTTGATAACTGATACTATTTTAAGATCCATTAACAAAGTTTATATCAGAAATATTTTTAGGAAAACCATTATGACTACTCCTAGGCATTAAAAAGTTAAAGATTTTCTATCTAAGAATAAGCAGATATTTTATAGAAGGAATTATATGCCATTATTTGAAATCTATTTTATTGGCCAGTGCCATTTTCTTGTAAGTGTGGGTGAAGCAGCCCAATACTTCTAGAAATCTATTAAAGGAAATTAATAGTAATGAAAATAAAAATCTATACATAATGAAAATTGCTGAAGCATCTTGAATAACCAAAATAATTATGAACAACATAAATGGGTTAAGTAAATTATGGTAAAAGCATGTAATATTCTATAAGCATTAAAATGAATATTTGTGAATAGTATTTAATGACATGAATAATTATTTATAAGGCACTATGTTTAAATATATATAGTGTGTAGCACAATCTCAACTTTATGAGAGGCATTTATAAATACAGATACCCAAACATAATACATTCAAAAAGTATTAGAAGGAAACACATCAAAATATTTTCTTCCTTTATATCCTCATGTTTTCTGTATTTATGATAAAAAGCATACCTTGCTTTTGTAATCAGAATTTTAAAAATCTATCAACATTTCCACAAAGATTCTTATTACAGCATTGTTCATAAAGCAAAATATAGAAACCTCTTAAATGTCCATTAGTAAGGGAATGGATAAGTAAACTAATGCATATACAGTTTGAGTAATTTACAACAGAATGTAGTAATAAAAATGAGGAATATTTAAATTTGCTGACAAAGAATGATCTCTAACACATACTGTTAAGGGCAAAATAATCATACAGACCAAGGTTTACAATATCCCATTTATAAAAAGTAATAAAACTATATTCCTCTTTTCATATAAATATATGTACTTACAGTTTAAAGGGTACAAACCATATGCATGTGTGTATTGTATGNCACATACTGTTAAGGGCAAAATAATCATACAGACCAAGGTTTACGATATCCCATTTATAAAAAGTAATAAAACTATATTCCTCTTTTCATATAAATATATGTACTTACAGTTTAAAGGGTACAAACCATATGCATGTGTGTATTGTATGTTTATGTCTGGGGACTAAGGAATTGATAAGTGAGGCTTTAGCTTCATCAGCATTATTTGAATTTGTAGTGAGTATATTTGTTGTATTTCTTGTGTAATTAAAATCATGCAGAAACAAAAAAGAAAAATGTCACTGAAGACCCTATATTCTCCAGCAGTGGTAAATTCCTTTTCCCTGATCCTTCTCAGACAATGGGGAGCTCTCCTACAAAAGAGATAGGCAGGGCCATGAGATGGCAGAGAGCTTCCCTTTTATTGCAGGAGAGGTGCTAAGATCACAATTCTGACACTGGCTTTCCTTTTTCAGGACCAGGGTTTGGCATCTATGCAGTTGTTCACCTCCTCCTTCCTGTGATGTCTCTTTGGCTTCGCCGTAGCCATAAAGACCACTCTTACTGGGACGTCGCCTCGGCTAACTTCAAGCATGCCATTGGTCTGTCGTGTGAGCTGGTGGTGGAGCACATTCAGAGCTTTATCCACTCAGGTATCTATGGTACCAGAGCAGCTCATACTGAGTCATCATCTAGTAGACAGCATTGTTGTCTGAAAGTGCCTAGTAAAGACCAGTGTGTGATTTTAGTCCTGGAAATTATTAAGATAGANACAGAGGCTTGGCTCCAGTTCAGGACTTCGGGGCTATGAAAAGGGCATGTGTATTTTTAACAAGCCCAACAGGTGATAATGATGTATAGACTGGTTCAAGAATTATTGCCATAGGTATTATATAAAGAGTGGCTTCAAAATGTGAGGTGAAAAGTAAGGGACTCAACCTTTGACCTAGTTGGGTCTTAGATAGGAACAGAGGGGTACTGGAGTCCCCTGGGCTTGGGAGTCCAGGCTATGAGCTCAGTCCATCCACTTATGTAACCCCCTGGAGGTAAGGAGCCGTATCTGTCTTATGCATCTTTTTGTTCCTGCTAGAGTGGCCTTGAACAAACTGCATAACCTCTCCAGTTCCCCTGTGTTCTTATCTGAGAATTAATTTAGATAACTTATGGGTACCTATGTAATTTATGAGTAATAGATGCTCAGTAAGTAGTTCCTGTCCTTTGAGTGTGTGTGTGTACATGCTGCATTCTTAGAAGTAACCCCCTTGCTGGAGGAGGTCATCAAGAAGATGTGATTGCTAGCTTTCACAAGCTAAATCAAGGCAACTGGAGGTTCCTGACCCCCCACAAACCCCTGACCACAGAATGCATTCCTCTCACTTTACTACAGCAGGAGCCATTTTCAAGGACATGACCTTGTGATAGTGATGTGCTGTCGAGACCATCTGGACTGAACGCCTGACTGCACCCACTCAAGGCCTCTCCACAAACCTTAAGATTTGGAAAATGGGCCTACATTTATTTGTCTTATGATTGCCCAATTCAAGCCTCCTAGGGAAGTTCCTTGCTGATTTAACCTACAACCTACTACTCTGGAGTCATCTGTCTCTATCTTAGGTCTCTCTTTGCCCTCCTTGTCCAGGGACTAGTTTCATATTTCACCCAGGAAGTACCTGAGTTTGTAGACCAACACTCTCCCTATTTTTCTAGGTTTTTAATTCATGCTGTTCTCTCATTCAGATTCTTTCTTCCAACCAAATAGATT
The DNA here is from genome assembly GCA_006410875.1 of Neotragus pygmaeus. Classification (NCBI taxonomy): domain Eukaryota; kingdom Metazoa; phylum Chordata; class Mammalia; order Artiodactyla; family Bovidae; genus Neotragus; species Neotragus pygmaeus. The sequence continues at coordinate 512,121 of SJYV01056328.1, forward strand.
TACTTACCAGCCCTTGAACTTGTCCTGTATTTTTCTACTTTTCATTGAGCACTTGTCTGTATATGCATATATCTCCATAAAGCTTCCCACAACTCACATAATATGAAGTGATCATTCTTTAAAAGAAATGGCTGTGTTAATTTTGTCACTTGATCCTGTGCTATATGTGTCTTTTTTCTATTATTAGACTGAACTGTCAAGTCTTTTATTGTTGTTTAACTCTCCATGAATTTATATACATAGCTCCTCAGCTAGATTGCTTTTAGACAGGCATTGGACCTTGATAGTTGGGACAGTATTAAAGTGCATTTCACACAGCAAGAGTTCAGTGAAGATGCACTGATTTAGAAAAAATTTTGTTTCATGCTATATTCTTTTGCTTCCTTCATTTTTTCTTATGTGTTTTTAATCAAGGGTTTTTGTTGTTGTTGTTGTTGTTGAAATTCTTAGACATACATACACATTGCTGGCCCTGACTAGAAGATAAATTGAGCACAAAGAATGTTTGGGTAATATTCTAAATTTGGGTGTATATACTAAGCATGTAAGAAGGAAGAGACATCATCTCTCTTCTTTGTTTGCCTGCCTAGTGAATTCCCGTCTGCTCTTTAAGCCTCATGTCTGCCCTCCCCACCTTCCCAGAACCTCCCAGGGAATGTGAGTTCTTCTTCCACCTGAGCTTATACCTTCCATTATGGGACATTGCTTTGTACTCTGTTTATCCGTTTATTTCTTCTACTGGCCTGTGTGTTGCTGTGGACGTANGATATATCCCATTATCCTATTGCATCTGGGGAGGGGTTTTATGAAAGGCTCAAATTATGGGCAGGAAGAAGTTACTTAACAGATAACGGGATGAAGAGAGAGGTCTTAATGTCTGTGGCACTTTGGAAAAGATTTGGAAGTGTGGAGTGGATAATATGCCGAAGTCAGCAGAGGGAGCTAGAGGCAGCAGAAATCCAATGGAGTAATATTTGTGAAATATGGATTCTTGTTCATGATTCTTGCCATGGAAAGATCTGGAAATGAGGGAACAGGAGAAATCTTGCTGCTCCCCTAGAGGTTATGGGGAAAGGTGTTGTACAGAAGTATAAAGGAAGAGGTAAGGTTAGAGAAACTCATGAGGACTTGACCCCAAAGGAGGGTCAGAAAGCAAAGATAAGAAATGGGGTCTCTACTAAGCACAAAACACACCGATTGAAAAAGAAGAGAAATACATGCAGCCACTAGCCACATCCCAAGGGGCAGTGTTTCTGTCCAGGTCAGGGCTTTGCCCGCCTCAGGATACTTGCAGATTCTACCGAGAATTGGTTGTGTTGCATCGCAAAGACTTTGTGGAAAACAGAATGTGATTTTGGAAGGTCTTCTTTAGTCTGGGGACAGTATGCAGACTGAAGCCAAACTGAAAAGGTTCAAGGTTAATATAAGATGTTTTGTTTACTAAGAGCATTTAATTAAATATATTAATAATTCAACTAGCAGCAGTAAGGAATATTTATCTTTCCCTTTAAGAATTAACATTTTACTAGTTAGTATTCAATCTATATAATAGTATATGTTCTATCCTGCTTAAGTAGATGAATTATATACTTTGAAAAGTCAGCCTCATGCATTTCATCTTGATATATCCAGAAACGGATGGAACAAGCCAAGATTAGATAAAAATCCAAGAAAATTTGTGTTGTAATAGGTGGTTTATTATGGTTGTTATAGCCATTTTTCTCGTTGTTCTATTTTCTTGATATTTCTGTATGATTTTCACACTCAGCCTTCCCTCTTTCGCCAGTCAGCCCATTCCTTTGCAGTACCATTGAATGCAGTCTCACTTTGATTTCCCTGTAGACATCAGGTATGAGAGCATGATCAACACCATGCTGAAGGACCTCTTCGAGCTACTGGTAGCATGTGTAGCCAAGCCCACGGAAACCATCTCCCGAGTAGGCTGCTCCTGCATTCGGTGAGAAAAAAGTTTCCTAACTCTCTACAGTTTTTATTATGAAGTCCAGGGAACGTAAATTCTTTTGTGGTAGCAATCTACTTTTTATAAATAAAAATGACGATGCTACTAATTCTTCATATCATCCAGTTGGCAAATATATATTGTGGAAGTCATTAAACAGGGTGCTCTACTGCCCAGAAAGTGATGTGACCCAGGTACCTACCCTTAGGGAGCATATAACCTGTTCTAAAGGACAGAACAGGCAGAGTTACAGGGCGAGTAAGAACAGTGAGGGGGAACTAGAAAGGCAGTGGAAGGACAAGCAGCCTGGGGAGCAGGGCGGTTGGCAGGAGCTTTCTGAGGCAATGATACTTGGTCAGCGCTCCCAAGGTGGGCAAGCTTCTGATAGCTGGTGACTTTGTAAGCAGAGGAACAGCATGAACAAACACATAGAGATAAGAATTACACGTGACAAGGGGGTTTTGTTTTGCTATGTGTAGAGGAACAGTGGAAAACGGGGCTAGGATGGGGAAATTAGTATAGAATATATATATAGTCTTGTATGCGAACCTAAAGTTTAAACATTGGCCTGTTTGTAACGGGGGTCCATTTTTATATCCAGTGGGTTAGGAAATAGTGGGACAATGGCATACCAGATGAGCAGAGTCCAAAACACAAAGACAAAAAAATCGCAAGTCTTATAGGGAAACTGTAGACTAAAAATCTAGGCGCTCGCTGGGAAGGGCCTACCGTTTGTGACATTAAAACGGCTGAATGCAAGAGTTGTTCCTCCCGGCAGGTACGTCCTCGTGACAGCAGGCCCCGTGTTCACGGAGGAGATGTGGAGGCTGGCCTGCTGTGCCCTGCAGGACGCCTTCTCAGCCACACTCAAGCCGGTGAAGGTGAGCCACTCAGGAGAGGGCAGGGCGCCTGCCTCCTAGGAGGCGGTCTCACTGGGTGAGAACGAGGCAGGCCCATCAGTACTTTGTCCCAGACTCTGTGGCGGTGTCAGATCCACGACAGGGCCTGGAGCCGTGCGCACCCAGCAAACGACCACTGTGTTGCTCCCTAGGACCTGCTGGGCTGCTTCCACAGTGGCACCGAGAGCTTCAGCGGGGAAGGCTGCCAGGTGAGGGTGGCAGCCCCGTCCTCCTCCCCAAGTGCCGAGGCCGAGTACTGGCGCATCCGGGCCATGGCTCAGCAGGTAAGGGCGGGGCTTTTGATCTCAGGGGCTCAGGAAGCTTGAGATGCTGTTGGAGGTCCTTCTCAAAGGCTGTGCATCACCAAACTGCCTTTCTTTCCCTTGGGGTCATAAACCTCCTGGCTCTGTCCTCTGAGCAATGCTGATCTTTACTAGAAACAACTTGAACCCAATCAACAGCATTAAGGTCCTCTCACCATTTCTAGCTTGTTACATCCTCCAGCATCCTGATCACATGGAGTCCTTTTCCACCTGGACACTGCACTCCATATATAATTTTCTTGCCCTCCTTTTAAATATTTACTGCAATATTATTGTTAATCCTCAACTATGAGTGCTTAAGTTAGATGGCAAACTTGTTTGTTTTTTCCTATATCTCCCATAAGGAGCATATACACGTTGCTTAATAAATTTGAGTTGAATGTTAGCAACTCCGTAAAATTAAAATGCACTTGTCCATGCAGGAATCACCATGTACCAGTGACTTTTTCTTCCTAACACATGGCAGAATTCATAAATATTTGTTGCAAGCCAAGCCAGGAGCAGAGAACATATTCTTTATATTTTTCTTGGTGGTCCTGGAGCAGGGCAGATAGAAGGCACTTATTAAATGTTTGTTGGGTCAATGAATCATAGAAGGCCTTAGCTTTATCATGGGCCACAGATACGTACTCAAAAACTTAAGTGACCTGTCAATCTGCCTCTAAGAAACCCTGCATGGGGCTTTTATCAGTAGTGTACTTTAATTCATGTAGATTCATAACAGTTCTATTCATAATAGAGGAAGAACAAAAATGGACTAAATTCCAAACCACTATTGACTGGCTAAATTCTATCATGAATTAGCAACAGACATATTTGAATTGTGTTTTCCTATGCAGAAGATAATTTACATATACAAGTATTTAAAATATTAAGCAGTTTTTATAAATGCATATGCACTAGGAAAATGAAGTGAGTTGGGGTTTATCTTCAAAAGTTCCCTTTCTCTACAAAATCTATTTAACTTCTTAAGAGAATCTCCCCTCAGCACACTGATAACCCAGGATGCCCAGACTATCAATCAATGTAAAGAACTCAGTCACGTTCACACTGTCAGTGGAGAAGTCTCTTGTCAAATCTGTCTTCTCCTCAGCTCAGTGCATAGGACAAAAACCTCCCACCTTCAGCTTCGCTTTCATCTGCTGAGTACATCCCTCCCCTCAGCAGTGAGTCTGACCAGAAACCATAAGGCAAGGCAAGAGGGTGGGCCTCCAGAGGGGTGGTTTCTCCAAGTAGGAAATCATCCCGGTTGGCTAGATGAGGAATTTTCCCATGTGCCTCCAACAGTCTTTTCAACCACATCCTACCACATAGCAAGAAAATGGAATCCTGTTCTGAAATAGATTATTAATGGAAAAGAGCAGCTAGTGAATCTTTCATTTCCTAATATTTCTTTCTTCTTCTTGTCATAAACCTTCCTCCCATAGTCACTCTTCAGATAACCCAATATTCAATAATGATAATTTAACAAAATTTGGGGCTTCCCTCAGCTCAGTCGGTAAAGAATCTGCCTGCAATGCAGGAGACCTGGTTTCGATTCCTGGGGCCAGAAGATCCCCTGGAGAAGGAAATGGCAACCCACTCTAGTATTCTTGCCTGGAAAATCCCATGGACAGAGGAGCCTGGTGGGCTAGAGTCCATGGGGTTGCAAGAGTCGAACATGACTTAGCGACTACACCACCAACAACAAAATTTGGAAAGAAAAAGTNAAGGAAATGGCAACCCACTCTAGTATTCTTGCCTGGAAAATCCCATGGACAGAGGAGCCTGGTGGGCTAGAGTCCATGGGGTTGCAAGAGTCGAACATGACTTAGCGACTACACCACCAACAACAAAATTTGGAAAGAAAAAGTTCTTTAAAAACACTCATTTTCAAAGGTAAGTCATGAAAGTGGATTAAATAACATCAAATGAAATCATTTAAATCAGAATCCAAGCAGTGGTTACTATTTTCTAAGTCTCTTCTCCCAGTGTCTAATTGAGTAACATGGCTACATCACTGTCCTGAAAGGAGAGGTCCCAATTAATTCCCCATTCCTGCATAGGATAGATGTACCAAACAGGCCTCTAAACCAGAGAAGATCTCTCACAAACATAGCCCCTTTTTATTTACTCTTAATTAATATTAAATGTCAGTCCTTGCTGTTTGGAATGTAATGACTTGTCATGTGGTGGAAGCAGTGTTATTACTATTAGTGCCAGCAGCTAACATTTATTGAATATTTACTCTTCTAGTGCTCTGCATGTATTAATACACTTGTTTATTCATTTAATTCAAGAAACATACCAAGCAGGAAACCATCACTGAACTCATTTTAGCGGTGAGAAACTGAGAAAGAGGATGCCTCTGGCCTCGGGTCATCCATCCGGCAGATCCCTGGTAGAGGCAGGTCAAGGATGGTGGCACTCTGATCTGTATCTTTCTCTACCCGTGCAGGTATTTATGTTGGATACCCAGTGCTCACCAAAGACTCCAAACAACTTCGATCATGCTCAGTCCTGTCAGCTCATTATTGAACTGCCTCCTGATGAGAAGCCAAATGGACACACCAAGAAAAGGTAAGCAGCTTCAACTTCAACAGGGAGCGCACATACCAACAGGAAAGTTCATTTATCCCCAGCTCTTGCTCACTGCAATTCAGTCTTCAGCCGAGAATGCTGAAAACAACTGTGGAATCACTTAGCAAAGATTTTCATACAAAACTGTTTAATTTCCCACATTTCTCATGTCTTAGCTTGCTAGGACTGCCGTAACAGAGTACTGGGTGGCTTAAACAATAAAAATTTAATTTCTCACAGTTCTAGTCTCTTTGGAGGCCTCCCTCCTTGCCTTTGAAATGAATGCCTGCTCCCTGTGCCTTCCTTCCTGTGGTCTCTCCTCTGTGTCTATGTCCAGATTTCCTCTTCCTATAAGGACGCCAGTCATTTGGATTAGGGTCCATACTAATGCCCTCAGTTTAACCTAATTGCTTCTTTAAAGATCCTTTTTCCAAGTACATATTCTGTGATGTTAGGACTTCTATGAATTGGGAGAGGATACAACTCAGTGTATCTATAGCATCATACATATTATAATCCTTTCTTTTTTCCTGCTTTTTGTGGCTGGTTTTTAATAATCCTTTTTTAAAAAGTAATTTGAGGCCTGATCCATACTATTTCAGTGAGAAATATTTCTCATGAGCAGTACAGCTGTTAGGATAGAGAAAGATCTGTGTATGCCACAAGAAACTTGCCTTTTTAAATTCCGTCATCCTGCCTAAAAACCATTGTTCCTAGAGTTCAGGATGAAGCCAATGACTGAAAGTTTCCATTTTTAAACTTCTGACACACTAATCCACCTGTGCATGAGGAAACATTCAGGGAGACTGCGGAGCAGGGGACCCAAAATCAAATCCAGGTCTGGCCAAGTACAGTACCTGTATCTTTTCCCATTTAAGGGAAAGAGTGTGATTTTTTTTTTTTTTCAAAAGTTACAGCAGTTAATATAGCAGTTTGATTAATACCCCTAATTTGGGTAAAATTTTTAGGTACTGATTTTTTAGTCAAGCATGTATGGTACATACAAAAGACTAATGTGGAAGGTTCATAAGTTATAGACCATGAATAAAAAGTGAGATAACTAATGAACTTGCCATTGAACTTCAGACGTAGAACTTTACCGATATCCCATGTGCTCCTTCTGATTCTATGCCTGCTTCCCTCCACTGCAGGTCACTGTTCTGCATACCAATGGCTATACACTCCTTTCCACATCTTTAGGCTTTGATCTACTTTTAAAATATAGTTTTTTTTTAATATTTAGTCCCTTCAGTTAATTATTCCTGCTAAAATAATTTTTGAAGTAAAAGGAGAGAAAGGCATAAGCTGAATTCACAGTATAAATAAAACAGAAAAAAACAGGATCACCTAATATTGCTGTGTTATTGGTTTAAAGGCTTTAACAGGTTAAGATTTAATAGACAATTACCCCCTCAATGAAACTTCAGCAAAACAGGAAAAGTGTATTAAATTCTTTAGTAGAGACCACTATGCCTAAAAACATTCTCAAAAATTCTTTGAATATTTTGCATTGTTGGACTGGTCTCACTCTCAGGGGCAATTCTTAGCATGCTGCTGCTGCTAAGTCGCTTCAGTCGTGTCCGACTCTGTGCGACCCCATGGACTGCAGCCCACCAGGCTCCNTAAAAACATTCTCAAAAATTCTTTGAATATTTTGCATTGTTGGACTGGACTCACTCACAGGGGCAATTCTTAGCATGCTGCTGCTGCTAAGTCGCTTCAGTCGTGTCCGACTCTGTGCGACCCCATGGACTGCAGCCCACCAGGCTCCCCTGTCCCTGGGATTCTCCAGGCAAGAACACCGGAGTGGGTTGCCATTTCCTTCTCCAGTGCATGACTGTGAAAAGTGAAAGTGAAGTCACTCAGTCGTGTCCAACTCTTAGCGATCCCTTGGACTGCAGCCCACCAGGCTCCTCCGTCCATGGGATTTTCCAGGCAAGAGTACTGGAGTGGGGTGCCATTGCCTTCTCTGAATTCTTAGCATAGAAGGTAGTAGGTAGTAAACAATGAGTTAGATGTAAGAAAAGTTTGTGTATCTGTTGGTTAGGTGTCTCCTAAGAGGTCCACATCAAAATCACCCATGGGAGGGAAAAAAATAGATGAACTAAAACCAAATTGTAACATTTAAGAGAAATTTGGGTTTCATTTTTAAGTCATTTTGACACTGACAACCCCAGGACATTTAAATAAGCCCCATAATCTTAATGTGAGCTTTATGATGTACTTTTAACTGTGAATCTGTTTATCTCTGCTACTGACATCAGCATGTTTTAAGTCAGCCACTTGTTAAGCAGTTCACTCCGAGTTACCCTGTCTGGAGGCTTGCTTGCCTGTACACCTTGCATCAGAAGCAGGAAGGGAAGGTGTAAGTTTCTCCACCTCAAGGTTCCCGTCATCAAGGGTGGGCTGGAGAAAAATTACCTGTTGATTTTTGTTTGTTCCATATCTGTCTTATCTCCTGTCAGCATAGATGATGATGAAGAGTTGCAGATCTATGAAGAGTTATTTCACTGTTTGTTTCAGTACTTTTCTGAAAGTTTGATCTCTTCAGTATTACTGCTTCTTCCCCATTGCTTTCTTATTGCTACATTATGTGCCTTAAACCTGAGGGGGATTCTCTGTCCTTTTTAACATGTTCAGTTAGAAATTTATATCTCAAAGCATCAAAGGAAATACCTTGGTTGACAGGGTGCTTTGACAGGGCTTTGATCAACTCTCTTTAAGCATTTGCTGGTAAAGGGCTTTGCATTTCTCAGGTAATAGGCAATATTCTCCTGAGCTAGACTGCTTATACCTTCAGAAGTCACACACACACACTCCCTGGGTATGCGTCTTACTTCAGGAGTCCAGGCTGCCAGTGGAAAGGGGCTGAAGTGTGGGAGCCTTTGCTCCTATAGACGCTTTCCTCCAGGTGCCTACATTCAGCACTATCCTGGATGTTCTTATTTTGTTTGAGCGTTTTTCTCACCATATACTTGCCCTGGAACAAGAAGATGAAAAAGGCACTGCCTTGTCCCTTGAAGATTTATGGGGCAGTGGGGAGGCCAGATAAGTCACAGGATTTCCCTTCTTAGGGTCCTATGGTTGCAGACCTGAAGCACTAGACCAAACTGGCAGCTTTCACAGCTGCTGCTTCAGAAGAGTACATCTTCAGATCTCCTGTCAACTTCCCAAAAGTTACTTCTGTGGCAGAGAAGTCAAGAGGGATTGGGGAATTATCTTTTAATGGGTTCAGAGTTTGTTTGGGATGATGAAAAATGATGTAGAAATAGAGAGTGTTGATGATTACACAACATTGTGTGTGTACTTAATGCCCATGAATTGAACTTTAAAAAACACTAACTTTAGGTTTTATACATTTTACCACAAAAAAAAAGTTGCCTAAGTGATTTTTTAGAAGGGGTTGTGTGAGTTCTTTGAACTTATTCCATTTTTGCTGAAAGTACAATGTTGTCTCTGAGATACCACTATGCAAAGGGCAAAGTCAGCCTTTCAAAAATGTATGGGAGGGTTTTTTTTTCTTCTTTGCTAGTTAAAATATTTTTCCTGCTAGGTATAAGAGTAATTTTTAAATTCATGGTCTAAAAAACAATGGCACAAATGAACTTATTTACAAAACAGGAAGAGTCACAGATGTAGAAAACAAACTTATGGTTACTGGGGGGAAGGTATAAATGGGGAGATTGGTCTTAACATATATACACTACTGTATAGCACAGCTCTACTCAATACTCTAATGACCTATGTGGTCGATTCATGTCGATGTATGGCAAAGCCAATAGAGTATTATAAAGTAAAATAAAGTAAAAAAAAAACAAAACATAAATCCACCCTTTTTTAGATATATATAACTGATGCACTTGGCTATACACCTGAAACCAACACAACATTTTAAATCAACTATACTCCAATAAAACTTTAAAAAGAATAAAGCAAAAAATCTGAAGATTTATAGTATGAATGAGTTATAATTTTGTCTTTATCCAGTTATGAGAATTAGTTTGCAACATGATCTAAGCTATTTTCATGAAATTCTAAGAGCAATGAAAAGAATGAGAAACCATAAACCCAAAGCCACACTGATGAATTAAAATATTTTCTTAGTACAGGAATCCAACCAAACAAAAGGGGCTGAATCACCAAGTATTTGAGCATTCACTTGTAATGTCGCTTTATCAGGTCTTTGCCCTGATTAGGAAATTGTCATGACTGGTGAGTTGCATCTGCTTTTCAACCAGGAGATCTGGTCCGATATCTAGAGTATTCCCTCTCTCCCACTTCCCCCAAGTGCACATCCAAGGCCCACAGAGTCCCACGTCATTGCTGACAGAAAAGGATGTGAGGAAGAAATTAGCCTGTTCTGAGTGAATGCTTTCTCTTCTAGGTTTGCTTTAGAATGCTGCAAATTAAATTATCAATTTCTTTCTTTGAAAATATTAGCCCAATAATACCTCTAAAGTTAAACCTTTTCAATGTTTGGATCTCTTCTATCACACACTGGAAGAAATAAAGCTTTTATACATATACATCTAAAGCATGAACATTTTTGGTCCTGGAAAACTGGTTTGGTACCTACAAACCAACTTCAATAAGATTCTAAAACTTTGGGTTGGAAGATGGCAGAGCAGAAGGACGTGAGCTCACCTCTTCTTCCAGAAACCCAAATCACAACTAACTGCTGAATAACGATGGACCAAAAAAAAACAAAAAACAAAACACACCTGCCAAGAAAGATACCCTGTGTCGAAAGACAAATAAGCCACAAGAAGACAGTAGGAAGGACACAATCATGATAAAATCAAATCACATACACACCAGGTGGGTGACCCACACACTGGAATGGAAAGCAGTTATACCGCAGAAGTTCTCCCACAGGAGTAAAAGTTCTGAGCCCCACATCCCGCTCCCCAGCTTAGGGGTCTGGCAACAGGAGGGTGAGCTAATGAGGCCCCAGAGAATCTGGCCTTGAAAACAAGTGGGATTTGATTGCAGGAATTCTACTAGACTGAGGAAAACAGAAACTCTACTCTCAGAGAGTGCACACAGGGCCTCAAGTAGATAGCAACCAGTGGAAAAAAGCAATGGCCTCATAAGAGAGAGGGCCACACTTACCCATTGGAGCATCTCCTGTGAAGGCAGTCGAGGGGCAGGTGTGGCTCAGTGTGAACACTTGTGGCAGTCATTCTGGGGGAGTACTGGTTGGTGTGAGCCCTCGAGGAAGACTCCAGCTTAGCAGCAAATGCTGAAGGAACTTCTGTAAGCAGAAAAGGCCACAACTAAAAATAAGAAAATTATGATGGAAAAGCTCACGGGTAAAGGCAAACATGCAATAAAGGTAGGAAATCATCCACACACAAATATGATATCGAAGTCAGCAGTCATGAGAACAGGAGAGCACAAACAAGATAACTGGAAATGCATTCAAAATTAAAACAGCAGCAGGGACCTCCCTGATGAATCCGCCTGCCAGTACAGGGGACACAGGTTCAATCCCTGGTGTGGGAAGATTCCACATGCCATGGAGACACTGGACCCATGTTCCACAACTAAGCCTGCCCACCTAGATCCTGTGCTCTGCAACAAGAGAAGCCACCTCAGTGAGAAGCACATGCAGCGTGACTAGAGAGTAGCCACAGATCACTGAAAACTAGAGAAACCCTGCACAAAGCAAGAAAGACCCAGCATAGAAGTAAATAAATTAACATTAAAAAACACCAGCAATTTAAAACAACCCTATTTATGTATAGACTGTTACAGTATCAAAACCTCATGATAACTGCAAACCAAAAATCTACAGTAGATACACTCACAAAAAAAGAAAAACCCCCAAACACAATACTAAATTAAATGATCAAATCACAAGAGGACAAAAGAGGAAAGGAAGAAAAAAGATCTACAAAAACAAATCCAAAACAATTAATGAAATGGCACTAAGAACATACACATGTGTGAGTGCTAAGTCGCTTCAGTCGTGTCCAACTCTGTGTGACCCGATGGACTGTAGCCTGCCAGGCTCTTCTGTCCATAGGATTCTCCAGGCAAGAATACTGGAATGGGTTGCCATGCCCTCCTCCAGAGGATCTCCCCAACCCAGGGATCAAACCCGCGTCTCCTGCATCACAGGAGGATTCTTTACCGCTGAGCCATGGGAAAGCCTCAGAACACACATATAATTACCTTAAATGTTCCAGCCAAAAGACATAGTCTGGTTGAATGGATACAAAAACAAGGCTTGTCCACATGCTGTCTACAAGAGAGCCATTTCAGATCTAGGGACACATACAGACTGAAAGTGAGGGAATAGAATAAGGTATTCCACGCAGATGGAAGTCAAAAGAAACCTGGAGTAGCAATGTTCATAACAAACAAAATACTTTAAAATAAGGACTATTACAAGAGACAGATAAGGATACTACATAATGATCAGCAGATCAGTGAAGAAGATCTAACATTTGTAAATATATATTCACCCAGCATAGGAGCTATACAACACACTATCACACTATCCCTGAACAAAATAAAATTATGCTTTTGGAGAAAAGAATACTGTGGAATCTTGCAATTAGCTATTTCTTGGAATTCCCTAGATAAGCTCTTGAGCCTATCTTAGTGAAATAAAGACTTCATTCATAGATAGGCAGGAAAAAGTGAAACCGAGGAAAAGAACTCAAAGATCCAAGCATAATGTTAATTATAATTTTTCTATTAAAAATTCCTCAGCCAATACTTTAAAAATAATAAAAGCCTTGGGTTTAAGGAACAATGCCAAAGGGTAGGCTAAAGGCCAATTAAAATTAGTATGTGTGTGCGCTTAGTTGCTCAGTCATGTCCAACTATTTGCGACCCCATGGACTGTAGCCCACCTGTCTATGGAAGTCTCCAGCCAAGAATACTGGAGTGGGTTACCATTTTCTCCTTCAGGGCTTCTTCTGAACCCAGGGATCAAACCCACGTCTCTTGCATCTCCTGAATTGGCAGGCAGACTCTTTACCACTGGCGCCACCTGGGAAGCCTAAAATTAATATAACTCAACAGAAATTGTTGTTTTCTTGATTTGTTTACTACTCATAACTACAAAAGAAAACAGGTTATATACTGTAATTGTGCCTATGTTAAAAAGTTTTTATAAAGTCACTGTTTCCCAAGGCTTATTGACAATTGTTAACTCAGTATCATAACATTAATTCTATAGCTCCTAGAATTTTTTTGGTTAGGAATTCCATTATTTATGATTAAAGTTGTCATCCTGTAATGTCGTCCAAAAAATTTGTGCTTTTTGAAGAAATACATTCAAATACAAGTAGTTTGTAATTTTGTCTAGTCATTCTGGTTTTGCTCTAAGGTAACTCATGTAAGGCAGCAGGCTGTTAACCAATGCTTTTTTTCCCCTTTCACTTGAAGTGTTTCTTTCAGGGAAATTGTGGTGAGTTTACTATCCCATCAAGTATTACTCCAGAACTTATATGATATCTTATTAGAAGAGTTTGTCAAAGGCCCCTCTCCTGGGGAGGAGAAGATCCAAGGGCCAGAAACCAAGCTGGCTGGCTTCCTCAGATACATCTCCATGCAGAACCTGGCCGTCATCTTTGACCTCCTGCTGGACTCCTACAGGACGGCCAGAGAGTTTGACACCAGCCCGGGGCTGAAGTGCCTGCTGAAGAAAGTGTCTGGCATAGGGGGCGCTGCCAACCTCTACCGCCAGTCCGCCATGAGTTTCAACATTTATTTCCACGCGCTGGTCTGTGCTGTTCTTAGCAACCAAGAAACCATCACTGCTGAGCAAGTGAAGAAGGTCCTCTTTGAGGACGACGCGAGGAGCACAGATTCGTCCCAGCAGTGTTCATCAGAAGATGAAGACATTTTTGAGGAGACCGCCCAGGTGAGCCCCCCGAGAGGCAAAGAGAAGCGGCAGTGGAGGGCTCGGATGCCCTCGCTCAGCGTCCAGCCCGTCAGCAACGCGGACTGGGTGTGGCTGGTCAAGAGGCTTCACAAGCTGTGCATGGAGCTGTGTAACAACTACATCCAGATGCACCTGGACCTGGAAAACAGTATGGAGGAGGCCCCAGTCTTCAAGAGCGACCCTTTCTTCATCCTTCCCTCCTTCCAGTCGGAGTCGTCCACCCCGTCCACCGGGGGCTTCTCAGGGAAAGACACGCCTTCCGAGGATGACCGCAGTCAGACCCGGGATCACGCGGGCGAGCCTCTGAGCCTGAGGGGGGCCAGCGGGGAGCTGCTGCTGCTGCCCCCGAGCCCCAAGGTGGAGAAGAAGGATCCCGGCCGCAAGAAGGAGTGGTGGGAGAACGCGGGCAACAAAATCTATACCATGGCAGCCGACAAGACCATCTCAAAGCTGATGACCGAGTACAAGAAGAGGAAACAGCGGCACAACCTGCCCGTCTTCCCCAAAGAGGTCAAGGTGGAGAAGAAGGGAGAGGCGCTGGGCGCCAGGGGCCAAGGCTCCCCGCTGCTCCAGCGGCCCCAGCACCTGATGGACCAGGGGCAGATGCGGCACTCTTTCAGCGCCGGCCCTGAACTGCTGCGCCAGGAGAAGAGGCCCCGCTCCGGCTCCACCGGCAGCTCCCGGAGTGTCTCCGCGAGGGACGCAGAAGCCCAGATCCAGGTGGGTCCCCGCTCACCAGAGGATGCAAAGGGCTGCGCCTGGCTATGCAGGAAGGTGGCTAGGTACCAGGGATCCACCTGTCTCCGCTCCGGGAGTACTCAGACACGTTCCGAGCCTCCAAGATCCATCCGTATATCCTTGTGAAACTGAAATCTTACTCTCAGATAATTTCAGAAATTCTTTTTATGGGTTATAACAGATACTATCCAGAATTAGGACCCCTCCTCCCTACCCCGCCCCCCACCCCGGGCTGTGTAAATGAGGTGACTCCAAAGCTTAGAAAATGAATGGACTTTAACTGGCATGGAGTCTTGAGTTTCTCCTTTGAAGTTAGCACTGAAGCAATTCTNGTATTTTTAAATTTTGTCTTCCATGGGAATATATAACTCTATACAAGGTTACGAGGAAGACAGTTCAGTTCAGTCGCTCAGTTGTGTCCAACTCTTTGCAACCCCATGAATCGCAGCACGCCAGGCCTCCCTGTTCATCACCAACTCCCGGAGTTCACCCATACTCACGTCCATCGAGTCAGTGATGCCATCCAGCCATCTCATTCTTGGTCGTCCCCTTCTCTTCCTGCCCCCAATCCCTCCCAGCATCAAAGTCTTTTCCAATGAGTCAACTCTTCGCATGAGGTGGCCAGAGTACTGGAGTTTTAGCTTTAGCATCACTCCTTCCAAAGAAATCCCAGGGCTGATCCCCTTCAGAATGGACTGGTTGGATCTCCTTGCAGTCCAAAGGACTCTCAAGCGTCTTCTCCAAAACTACAGTTCAAAAACATCAATTCTTCGGCGCTCAGCCTTCTTCACAGTCCAACTCTCATGTCCATACATGACTACTGGAAAAACCATAGCCTGACTAGATGGACCTTAGTCGGCAAAGTAATGTCTCTGCTTTTGAATATGCTATCTAGGTTGGTCGTAACTTTTCTTCCAAGGAGTAAGCGTCTTTTAATTTCATGGCTGCAATCTGATTTATTTAAGCATTCTACAGTAGAAAACCTTATCATTCACTATGCCATCTAGAGATCACCACAGGATTCAGAAGACATGTTTCCAGTTCCACAAAACACTCCTTGCCTTCAGTTTTTACTCATTAGACAATAATGCAGGTTTAGAGACAGATGAACAATTTGATCATAACAGGCAATGAGTTGTTGGGATGGCAGTGAGTTGTGTTTTGTACTTTTGACTTTGTATATTTTTTAAGTGGAATTCAAAGTTGGGTACTTTTTTTTTTTTTTTAAGAAAGCCATACACCATGGTTGTTTTGTTTCTTTTTGTAGCTTAGCTAAGGTTCATTTCCAGGTGAACCTGTGAGTATTCCACAAGCTATGGAAGTGAGAGAGGAGCTTCAGCAAAGCAGAATATTAGCAAATTAATTACAAAACATTTATAACTAGCACTTTTTATAAAGTATAAAAGTTCTAAGGAAGCCAGTCTCAATTTATGAATGTCATGTTCTCGAAGTTGTTAACTGCTTAGAAATCAGAATTTATTCTCTATCATGGGATCCATGGCACAGTTATGAAAACAAGTTTACCCCACACTGTATTCAAACTCTGCTCTAGTACCAGCTAATTACAGGTCCCAAGAATAAGAAATGAGAGAAGGTACACCTGTTCTCTGCCTACAGTTTTGTCAGAGGGTTTCAGTCCCTTCACATCATCTTTTCTCTAGACCACCCCTAGGCCTACAGTGGTCTTCAGCCCATCTCCATTCCCAACATGCACTGTGCACCACATCCATGTCAGATTTCAGCTGGAGTTAGCTAAGCCACAGTAATACTTTTCAGAGGTATTGGCAGTTTTCAAAAAGGACATTGCCTGATGCAAAAAATCTCCAAAGAATAGTACTTCAGGTCACGGTGAAGTCAGCCAAATCTTCACAGGGAAAAAGAGATAATTAAAAACCCTTAGTTGGGTGGTCTCTCCCCAGAGTGCCCCTTCAGTCCATCACTCTTCCTGGTGTTTCTGCCTTTCCCCATCACTTTCATCCCCTGCCATGGTCTCTGAAAGACCAAGGTCAAGACAAGCCTTTGTAGTTTCAACAGCTAGTACCGTATATTTTCAGATCTAAGCAGAATAAGATTTTGCACCTTGCTTTTAATTGCCTGTATTTACTGCCAAAAGTGTGTTATCCTATGGTTGAGATTTATTCTTTTTCTAATATTTTCGTAAAGTGTTCATCTTTTCCAACTTGAAGAAGTACCTGTAAAACTCAAGTACAGAAGAATTCCTTACTGAACAGTCCAGCCAGTTACACCACACTCTACAACAGATTTCTCCTTGCCATGGGAGATTTGAGGGAGGGCCAATAAATTGCTCACGGCATCTCTCCTACCTTGTGCATCTCCTGATCAGCTTTTACAGATGCTTAGGTTACCTCTTTCAGAGAAGGCAGTGGCACCCCACTCCAGTACTCTTCCCTGGAAAACCCCTGGACAGAGGAGCCTGGAAGGCTGCAGTCCATGGGGTCACTGAGGGTCAGATACGACCGAGCGACTTCACTTTCACTTTTCACTTTGATCCACTGGAGAAGGAAATGGCAACCCACTCCAGTGTTCTTACCTGGAGTATCCCAGGGACGGGGGAGCCTGGTGGGCTGTTGTCTATGGGGTCGCACAAGTCAGACACGACTGAAGCGACTTAGCAGCAGCAGCAGGCTGCTTATTTCACCCTCTTGTCATCTCTCCCCTTATGATTATGTTTCTGCCTTCTCCATCAATACAAAACTAGGACACCCGTTTACCACTTTGAGCCTATTTGACTGACTAGCACAGATGCTAACATACATCAGCTCAGACTAAATCCAACATGACAAAATGTTAACATAATTCCATAGTACCTTTAAATTGAAACTTCTTTGTACAATGATCACTAGGCTTTGCTATTCTTATTGTTCTAAGGAAAGGACTTATACAAAGTCAGCTGAGAAAGTCACATAGCCTTAACTCCAAGAAGGTAATGTAATTATGTTAATAGACACTTTTGACTTCTCCAAATACATCACAGTATTGCTTGTGTAAGAAAGTTTTCTCAGAAAGAAAAATGCATTCATGTCATCAGTCCCATCAAACTAAGCAAATGAAGACCTTTGTTTGGAGTTGATAAATAGTAGCAAGAGGTTACAAACAGCAGGGGCTGGGGAGATATCACTGAGTGCTTCTGAGACTGTGGACCTTAACCTAGATTACCATATTTTAATTCCCACAAGAACACTGTGAAACAAGTATTGTAGTCCTTTTTTCAGATGAGGATGCGCACCCAGAGAGGTTCAGAAAACTTGCCCAGGATAACTCATAAAGGGTAAAGTTGGTTGCAAAAGAGATGTTTCTGAATTCAAAGGCCAAGACCTCTCTGCAACACCATGTCTAAGTGGGCAAACACTTCAGTGTTTCAGGAAATTAAACAGTTAAGATAAGCTGAAGATAGTTCATTGATGTCCCTATCTACAGTGTTATAGAGATTTTTCAAATAGAATTTTAAAAAGATTAAAATAGTGCTTAGGCATATATAATATCAAGAAACCAAATCTAAACTTTTAAAGCAGATCCTCAGTGGAAATTTTAAAAACTCAGCCAAATTAGGTGGAAATGATGGAATAATATTGTCCATGGCCAGATGTTATACAGAAAAACATGACAGTCTGTGTCTGGAGTGGAAGGATCTCTTGACCTTTTTCAATGACCATTTAATCACTCAGAATAAAGTGCCCTGTAGCCAAGAGTGCCTCTCTACTTCCCTAGGAAGTATGTGGGACTAAATGGTAGGTCATCATCAAACCCTGGGAATATGCACAAAAAAAAATGACCATTTTTCAAAATGCACGTTCTCTGAAGAGGAAACAACTAGTCAGACAAGATAGCTTAAAGATTCAGGTATTGCGGGCATCAGGTCACTATCCATAGTAACATATAGTGTAACACCTGAAGAGTCTACTTGCTTTGTAGATAAGGAAACAGGCAAAAGGAAAATCCAACATATTGCATTAAGTGGATGACAGAATTTACATCTTATTGGGTACCATTTAGGGAGATTTAGTGTGGCCTTAAAAAGCAAACGACTATTTTTAAGCACTTTTTAATTGGATATATGAGCTTATTATATGGTAAGATGTATGAAACTGGGTAAAGAACTCATTTATAATTATGCCTCATCCAAAAAAAAAATGTGTTCTCCTTGTTCACAAGTAGAGCAATCTAGAAAACTTTGTCTCTGTCTTTCTGTGAGATCCCTTTCCTCCCGCTATATTGTAATATATGTGTTTGATGTGGAAGTAACTAATAATCAAGATTTTTGATTAAAACACCATTAAGATTTCCAAAATACAATGATTACTTCAGGGAAGATAGATCAAAAAAAAAAAAATCATCCCTTGGGATAATGTAAGAGAAACTTACTTGAGAACAATGCCTAATTTTCTTGTAAAGAAATTAACTGAAGAAAAACACACCACTCACACCATACAAAATCTTTCCCCTCTATCTTTGTATAATAATGCAAAGCGGGGGTTGGGTGGGACCGGGGTCCAGAAAGGAGAGACTAGCTGGCCATCTTACTGATAAAACCATCCAACTCTGGTCCTTCCAGCTGTTTTAACTACCAGGAGTTACTTGTACTGTTAATTCCTATCCTAAAGGTTCAAGCAGTCATTGTCTAGTATCTTATGACTTTCCAACAGTAGTTGTCAAACTTTAGCACACATAAAAATCACCTGGAGGGTTAAGACACAGATTCCTGGGCCCATGCCCAGAGTATCCAATTCAGTAGGCCTATGGATTTGCATTTATTTTGTTTCCAGTTGAGGCCAGTGCTGCTGATCTGGGGACCACACTTTGAGAACCAATGCCTGGAAAAAGTTCCTAACTACTCCCTTTAAGATCAGCCTAACTTATCAAGCACTAGAGAAAAACTGAACTTCCCCTTGGGCAGACAACTTGGATTCTCTACAGCATTCCTGTTCAATCTTCCCAGTTTCCAGGTTTAACATGCCAACAATTGATTTTTACAAGCTAGAAGACAATGAATGTATACGTTCTATGGAACAGTGAGATCAGTGTGAGTTTCTCGTCTTTGTATTTAGAAACATTAACTCTATGGACAACCTTTTGTACCATGTTGATTTTTTGACTTGTACTGAAGGTGATTTTAAAGTATGTAGTGTTTTCATTTCTTCTGTCCACACAGTTTTGATGAGATGTTTCCATGCTGATTCCATCATCACCTTGGCTCCTGGCTCTAGAAATGTTTGAGTAGTTGCCCCCTTGCCAGTAGTTTTATATCCCTCATCAGTCACCAGAATATCCGCACATCAAGATGGTATCATACTACCTGATGTGCCTTCATCTTTCACTTAACTGTCTGGTGTAAATTAATATTTTAATTTCCTATGTATCTGTAAAAGTCTACCAAATGGCTTCATGGGAATTTGCAAACTGAACCAACTCCCTTCTGAGCAGCATATGTGCCTGTTTTAAGGACTTTACGGTAAATATGTTATGTTTGTGCACATATCTACCCAATTGAGACCATATCTATTATCTCATTTTCCAAATGATGAGAAAAATGTCAAAGTGCATCAGTATGTTTTGGGAGTACAGTGAAATCTTAATCATGTTACATATAAATGGGGCCTTAGTTTATCTCCTAACTCCTTATTCACTTAACTTTGCAAATTCTTTTTCTATTAAAAAAAAATGAGAAAATAATTAAGTACCTTAAAATAATCTCCCTTTTATAAACATATTAATTACACATAATTTTTATTGTTCAGTAAGTTTCTTTCAAGACTTCTCTTTAAGTATGCTGACATTATTTAAGCTGTTATATAAATGGAAAAATAGGACTATATTTACTAGAATTAAATGAAAAAGCATATCAGTGTCAATGATGTCAAGGATTGAAGTCTTTGTCTCGGTAGGTGGAAATAATTGAAGCTTTCCTATTGCAGTTGCATTTCCCATGATAATTTTTGGAAATTATGTGTGCATTTAGTTCTTTTAATAACTGATATTGAATTAAGTTTTAAAAGTTAATCTCTAGAAATAATTTTTGTCTTACCAACTGGTGCCAGAAAGGGGAGGGAGGAATCTAATGGCCAGTCTTTTGAACCAACATGTGAAGTGTGTTTCCTCTTCACACCGGAAGTGCACAGCCCTGACTCCACCAGCCGCCAGTGGCCACCATGGCTGCCTCATGATTAAATGCAGGCAACTCTGTCCCTCCCTCTGATGCCTTTCATCTGATTTTTGTTGGAAGTAGTTTGCTCTAATAAAAATTGGTTTCCCACAAAATAGGTAAAATTGGACAAAGGTCAATGCTTTTGGAATTGGGGGTTTCACTTCAATTGAAACCACGTGGTAGAATTCCCAGGTATGGCATGATCGGGGCAGGAGGAGCAAGTGCCCAGAGGGAAAGGCTGGCTTTGGTTTTGTTTCTTGATTTGTTTTTAGTGGGAGGGGAGAGCCAACAATAAGTTTCTTGCCCTAATCGTGCTGAGAGATGATTTTCCTGCTGTTCTAAGAGGAATAGACTTAGATAAATTATGTTATAATCGGTTCCCCTACTACCATTTCCCACTCTTAAGTGTAAAGCCAATGGGTGGTAAGGGTCCTTTTATCCTTTCTTGTATTATGCCAAAGACTAGACTTGTTTTCTTTGAAAATTATAAATTACTGAAGCTTGGTATAGCCATAATGATTTGAGTCAGTATACCATTTTATCCATAGAATGCAAAACTCATCTTTGCAATCCCCTGCACCAGGAGCCTTGAAGCATTTTGTTTACCCCAAAGGACTTGTCAAGGAAGTACAGCTTTTGTTTTGCCTTCTTATTCAATCAGTTGGTCACATTTATTTTTTAAAAAATGAAAACTACTGTCCTTTATATGTTGATATAACTATTTGATTTGATATAATCTGTCTGTTGTTTAACAGGTTCCTGTAAGCAAGCTTGCAAGTGTATTTTGTGTACATTTTATCTGAGGTGAAAATGAAAATTCTAAAGAGAAAATATTTTAAAAGATACTGTATTTATGTTGCTTGTGTTGTAGAATAAAGATTCAGATGCATTAAAAAATCTGGTATGTGAAACCATTTTTTTCACTGAATAAATCAAAATAATCTATGTAAATATCCTGTTTACAGAATTCTGCTAAATGAACTAGGTTCCTTTCTTTGGTGTTTCATTACTCTGAAGAAACTCTCCCCTCCAACTATAATTTGGAGACAGTCACTGTTGCTAATTTGGTGAACACCTAGAAAATACATCTGAAGAAAAAAATGTATATAACATAGTATTATATATCATATACAATACTATATTATATATAATAGAGTATGTAGCTATATTATATATAATACTATCTATGTCACTATATTATATATAATATTGTCTATATATTATATATAATAATGTATATATTTACTTCATATACATCATTGGTTCCTTTTTAACAATGAGGGCTTACTTTGATGCTTATTTTCCTGAGAATGGATATCAAATTTATATGAATAGATATTGATGTAGTTTATTTAAAAAAACTAAATGAATGTTCCTTGTTTGTTCATAAACCACCAAATCTCTAAATTAATAGGATATCATTATTAAAATGTAATATTAAAAGAAAAAGTCCTTTTTAACTTTTAATAGCCACTTTTAACTTCATTATCTTATTGGTTTGCAGTTTTTAAAATGACTCTTTCAAAAGCCTATTGAGAGCATAAATTTAGTAATCATCATACCCAAATTGTGGAAAACAGCGATTTGGCCACTAGAGGGATCAAAGTCATACAAAATGGATGGAATCTGTGTGTATGACCTTAAATCGTAATTCTATCATTCTGTCACACACTCTCGAAAACTCACAGTTGTAATCAGTGCCTTCCATTGTATGAACAAAATAAAACTAAAATAGACAGTAACATACTTTACGTAAGGACAGCACCAACAAGGGACCAGCCATGTTTATAGAGAGCTACGGCCGAGTAGAGAAGCTCTTGGGACTCACCCAGAAACAACACTTGTGTACAGAGCTCAAGGTTCCTACTCCATAAAAGGAATATAAATCTCAACAGGCTACTTCAAGATAACACAAAAACTCCAGTGTTGCAGTGCTTTATAAATGCTAATGCCTAAAAATGTTAACTATTATGTGTTAGAGAATAACCCATTTTATAACTAGCCCCACTATTTTGCAAGATGATTTTATACTTGAGATCTAGTGTGTACATATTCTTGACATTCACATCCATGAGTGTACTACAGCACAGAAAGCTTAACGTCTTGGGCCAGTCTTATATGAGGTCAGCAGCTTATATGCAGATCCCTTTTAACCGAACATTTTAGAAATAAATTCTACATAAAAACCAATTTTTCCATTACTAATATCCAGCAATAAATACAATATGTACATAAATCTATATGTATTTCTTTAAAGACTGGATCTGCTTCAACTATGTGGCTTATGACCAAAACTTCTGTTATGATTTAACTTTGATAAATATTTCATTTCACCCATTAGAAAATTCACTTTTCCATCCAGCCTAAAGATAGATTCAGTACAGAAGTGAAAATAAAATTGAAGTATAATGCAGTATTGTGCCTTTTAAATATTGACCAACATTCCTATTATCTCAAGCCTTTAGGAACATCTAAGCATGCCTTTTATCTTTACTTTGTTTTTACCATATTTCAAGATTCCTAGTTATAACATCCAATCATTTGTGCCCTGAGTCTGCCCTGCTAACTTAATCTGGTTGCTCAAAATGTTTGGTTGTCAGAGAAACAAACTATCCAATTTAATGATCTCATCCAAACTCAGAGATGGTACTGGCATAATTAAATTCCAGAGAAATTTATAGCATTTTCTAAATCACAAAAAAGTACTATTTCAACATGAAGGGATCAGATTTATAACAGTTTAGAGCAGATAATTCAAATATTGAACTTTAATTGATTTTAATATGGTTTTATCAATATATTATTTGCTATATTGAGCTATTCTTGTAACTAGTGCAAATGATATAAAGAAGGAAAACAATATCCCTTTGTTGTTCTCTCCAGCAGAGAATAATCTTAAAGAAAATAAATTAGATGTTAAATACTGTAATACAGGAGCCTCCAGTATAACTCAACTTGAAAAAGTAGGTATTGAAGTTAATTTACCAATTATAAAGGAACAGATACTATTGGATATACTAGAGTTAACGGTTTAATAGTCTAAGGTTTGTTTTAATCAGCTCCTGAGATGGCTATCAAATCAGTAAATACTGATGAATTTTCTAATATAACAATGAATTATAAAAATAGCATTCTTCTCAAACTCTACATAGGTTTATTTTTGAAGTAGAAGAAATATATCATTTTAAACCTCTCATATCAAAATTATTTAGAAATAGATCTCTTGGAAAACTGAGCATAGCTGATATCTGTTCAATATCTATTCAAATAGATAGTTGGTTCAGGGGTCACTGTTTCAGAAGAAGGCTAGAAAATGATGGGGTGGAATGACCAAACTGCCTGTGAGATTCTCTGGTTCTTATATTCGGAGATAGAGAGGGAGGGAGGGAGAGAGAAGGAGGAAGGGAGAGAGGATATTTCATTTGGGTTGTGAGGGAAGGGTGTCATGGAAAAGAAGAGGGTAGACAAATTTTCTAAGGGAAAAACATGAGGGAAAAGAATTCCTTCCTCTTCAACTACAGCTGAATTCCCTGGGCTGGAAGAAAGAGGAAGAAATGCATTTAATAGCAGAAAGCCTGCAGGTCAGGGAGGACCACTGCATTGGCAAAGCTATAAGAAAAGGCAGTCCTGCATGGTATTCCTTGGCTGCAGTCAGGCCAGATCGCATGGAGAAAAAGTCCCAAACTCCATCTGTGGCTCAGAGCAGCAGAAAGATGGCATAGAAGTGGCAGAGTGATCAGCCATCCTAGCAGAATGAGGCTCAGTATACTTTTTTGAGTTAGAAGAAAAAAAGAAAAGAAAATTGAAATGTGATACATGAACTTCTGGACTGAGATTTACATCAGCTTTTGTAGTGAATTACCTAAAATCATGATCTGGAGAAATATCAATAACCTCAGATATGCAGATGACACCACCCTTATGGCAGAAAGTGAAGAGGAGCTAAAAAGCCTCTTGATGAAAGTGAAAGAGGAGAGTGAAAAAGTTGGCCTAAAGCTCAACATTCAGAAAACAAAGATCATGGCATCCGGTCCCATCACTTCATGGGAAATAGATGGGAAAACAGTGGAAACAGTGTCAGACTTTATTTTGGGGGGCTCCAAAAACACTGCAGATGGTGACTGCAGCCATGAAATTAGAAGACACTTACTCCTTGGAAGGAAAGTTATGACCAACCTAGGTAGCATATTCAAAAGCAGAGACATTACTTTGCCGANAAGATCATGGCATCCGGTCCCATCATTTCATGGGAAATAGATGGGGAAACAGTGGAAACAGTGTCAGACCTTATTTTTGGGGCCTCCAAAATCACTACAGATGGTGATTGCAGCTATGAAATTAAAAGACTCTTAGTCCTTGGAAGAAAAGTTATGATCAACCTAGATATTATATTCAAAAGCAGAGACATTACTTTGCCAACAAGAGTCATCTAGTCAAGGCTATGGTTTTTCCAGTGGTCATGTACGGATGTGAGAGTTGGACTGTGAAGAAGGCTTTCTGATTTAGGGGAAGCAATATTTTTGAATTTTAGTTTTCTTATATGGAAAATAGAATTGATAATATCTGCTTTATAGGCTCGCATAAGTTAAGGAATATAAAATGTATTACATGTTGTTTAGAATATAAGTATCAAACAGTTAGTATAAAATTTTATCATAGTTACAAGTGTACTTATCTGCCAAAGCTCCACCATTCCACACATGTATTTACTTCATCCTTGAATAAATATGGCCACGGCTAAGCTTGGCAGATGCCAATGGATACTATGGGTGCTCTGTCCTTCTAGCCATATGGATTTTGACTGCTCCTTCCTCCTTAGTCCTAAAAAGTCTAAGACCAAGGAGTAGTTCACTAACTACTCCACCGACATGGATTCCTACTTCAAGACATCACTGAATTGTACTGTTTTTTCTTTCTCAATCACATATCTGGTATGAGTCAATAAAATTTTCTGATGTGTTTGAGAAGCATATGAGCTTATTTCTGTACATAAACCTAGACTGAGAATGAGTTATCCAGTAATAGTAAAGAAACTATATTTCCATTGGAATCTGAAAGACAACTGACTTCATTTTTCCAAATGTACTTTTCCAAAATCATATGTTTACCCTATAAAATATATTTTAACGTTAATGGATCAAATTATTTCCTTACTATTTTTCTTCATTTTAATTAGATTTTTGAATGTATCTTAGTGGACATGCATACTAAAAATCAGAGGGAAAATGTATGAGAAAGAAAAGATATTAGCTATTTTTTAAAAGTTACCCCCAAAGTTGGAAATATTTAAATTGGTATTACAATTGCATGTATTCATAAACCTAAATTGAATAGTTAAATAATCACATTAAAATTGCTTCATTAGTAAACCACATTAGATGGATTTTTAAGTGAAAATTTATTTGATCTAAATGTTTAGATGATTCATTAAATTATATTGATAGAAAAATCCAAATCAATAATTAATCAGTGATATCTAGAAATTCTCATCTTAATGAGTTCATCATGTCATTTCACATAAATAGTTTTCTTACTATAAATAAGAAAGATGAGTTTTTGAGCATCATATTTTAAACCATTCCCAAGCCCTTAATCTAAGGTATAAATACCAGCAAAAAAAAAAATTTCATTTTTTTTTAAATTATACTTAAGCACCAGGATGATATTGGAACTTTATCAACTGGTACCACATAGACACCAACCAATGAGACAATAGTACTGACCAATAAAAATGGATTATGGTGTGGAACATCCAGTAGAGCACATTAGTGAATACTGGCTGCACAACATCTTTGTGTGTGGACTTAATATTAGTTAGTTAGTTAAGTTGCTCAGTCGTGTCCGACTCTTTGCGACCCCATGGACTGTAGCCCACCAGGCTCCTCCATCCATGGTATTCTCCAGGAAAGAATACTGGAGTGGGTTACCATTTCCTTCTCCAGGGGATCTTCCTGACCCAGGGATCAAACCTAGGTCTCCCGTTTTAGAGGCAGACGCTTTAACCTCTGAGCCACCAGGGAAGCCCTTAATATAGAGCCATTATTAAGTGTATTCATACTTTGCCTAGACTATTCATTCCTCCAAATTGGTAGGAATACAATAAAGTTCATTAGTTTTTGCTGATACATGTTGTGTAGAGACAGAAGAAAAAATTAGCTAAATGTCAAAGTAGTGAAGTTTATTTTATGTAAGGAATTTAGTAAAATTTCAGAGCTTAACAGATTCTTTCTTATCTAATTATCATTACTCTGTTTTAATTGGAAGTTACACAAATGTCAGACATTAAATCTAAGACAAATGTCAAGTGGAATCCCACACCTGTACAGTAACATCCCCAGCATCCACATACATTTAAGTCGATCATTAGCAATTAGTAGCATTTCTCTGTCCATCTAATTGTTCTACAGATCTTTCCCAGGTGATTTTTCAGTTCTCTCAGTGCCCTGGCTTGAAGTTAAAATGTTATTGGCTTTTCATCTTGCAACCATTTCATTAAGGTTTTAGCCTGACTGAGCACATTAAAAGTGCTGCTGCAAACCTGGGCTGTGTTTACCCATGTGAGGTAAAGTGGAGTTCAGGGCAACAAGCATTCATAATTCAGATCCAAGAAACTCTGTTGCCTGAAATATCTAAATAGCTGAGACTAAGTGTTTTCTCTGCTTGAGTTGCAAGAATTACTTCACTTCTTCACTTCAATTTAAGTGAATCTGACCAAGCTCATTTGAACATGTTGAATTATCTACCTTAGCCAGGACCATTTCTTAGAAACTCTGTGTAAAAAGGAAATCAGGTAGTTCTTTTTCAGTTTTTAGCACATTTCTGTGTTGAATTCCTCTTGACCAGTCCATCAGATAAGGAAAAGGAGTCTTATATAGTTTCAATGGTGTGGTGGTTTAGTCACTAAATTGTGTCCAACTCTTACAATTTGATGGGCTGTAGCCAGCCAGGCTCCTCATCCACAGGATTTCCCAGGCAAGAATATTGAAGTGGGCTGCCATTTCCTTCTCCAAAGTATCTTCTGACCCAGGGGTTGAACATAGGTCTCCTGAATGGCAGATTCTTCACTGACCAAACCAAAAGGAAAGCTGACATAGTTTCAAAATATCACTCTTTCAGAATGATTGAGAGGAATATATACTCAACTGAGATTCTAACCAAGGGCTGCCTGATGCCAGAGTTCAGGCTTCCGAGCCATGAATATTCCACATGGCCTATAAGATCAATATATATTTTTTTTCATTGTCAACCTTTATTTATTTATTTATTTTAGCTTTCATTCCCCCCCCTTTCTTTTTTTTTTTACTTTACAATATTGTATTGGTTTTGCCATGCATTGACATGAATCAACCACAGGTGTACATGCGTTCCCCATCATGAACCCCCAGGAACAAAAAAGATGAGATAGCTTTGGATCACCGATAACTTACTACTATTGGTCCAACACTGCAACAAAAACACCTTTACTATGGACAGTGTCTTCTAAGCCCACAGCAGAGGACAGAGCTTTTTTTAACGTTGCTAGGAAAATAATTGGCCTGAAAATGTCATAATCGGCTACCAGTGACTAGTTCAAAGTATCACAGCAGCATAATGAAGTGCCAAACAGGGACAAATACCTAGAACAAGATGCAAACCCTTCCAATAAATTGTACTTATAATTAAATTATCAGATAAAAATCATTGATATGATGGTGTCTTTAAAACACAATTGCATTATCTTCTATTTGTAATTCTAAAGGGAGTGTAGAGCCCACAGCTATATTCATTCATGCCCATCTCATCATAGTTCTTACTTGCCAACATCTCTCAAATGGATGCTTTGGGAATGTGACAATTTTAGCACAGATAGAATGTAACAGCACTGTGCATGCTTACATGGTAAAATATTAAATTAAGGTGTCTTTTCGTTTATGCAATGTTTTTATACAAAATTAGGAACAGTCTATAGATGGTTTATTTAAGCATGCTGAATATAAAGTGATTTTTACCTTGCCACCATATGTCCACCTATGCTCCTGTGTTATTCTCCCAGCAGAGATTTTAACAATAATATATAACTTTAATAAAGCTTCTATTATGTACCATACTTTAGATATAGTAACTGGTTCACTATTATAAAACTCTGTGAGGTGGTAGTATCTACATTTTATGGCTAAGGAAACTAAAGCTGGGAGAGGACAATTAAAGAATCTGAGGTCTTTCAACCAAGAAATGACAGAGAAGGGACTGGAGTTCAAATAATCTGGCTACATATACTGCAAAGATTTTCATAGGGAACTGTTATAATGTAGTTAGAGAAACTTAGATTTATCCTTTGAACTTAAACTCCACTACCTCTTTCTAGTGAAATTTTATTCCCTGAGTGAACTATTATGAGAATGAAAAGATAAAAATGCAATTTTGCCTCGTATCTCTTCCTAGTGATTTTTTAAATCTCTGGACTATATGAGATTCAATGATTTATTAAAATAAAGTGACTTTGGGGGGCTTCCCAGGTGGCACAGTGATAAACAATCCACCTGCCAATGCAGGAGATGTAACAGATGTGAATTCGATCCCTGTATCTAGAAGACTCCCTAAAGAAGGAAATGGCAGCCGCTCCAGTATTCTTGATTGGAAAACTCCATAGATGGAGGAATCTGGTGGGATGCAGTCTATGGAGTGGCAAAGAGTCAGACACGACTGAGCATGCACATATTTATATGTTATAATATGTTTAAAGACATTTTCATGTAGTACATCAGTTTCAGTTCATAAAATAATGTAAAAAATGACTATTTTAGATGTATTAGCCATGTATGCAGTCACAAAAGTAAAAGATGCTTGCTCCTTGGAAGAAAAGCTATGACAAACCTAGACTATGTATTAAAAGCAGAGATATCACTTTTCTGACAAAGGTCTGTACAGTCAAAGGTCTGTACAGTCAAAGCTATGGTTTTTCCAGTAACCATGTATGTCGTGAGAGCTGGACCATTAAAAAGGCTGAATGCAGAAGAATTGATTCTTTTGCACTGCAGTGCTGGAGAAGACTCTTGAGAGTCCCTTGGTCAGCAAGGAGATCAAACCACTCAATCCTAAAGGAAATCAACCCTGCATATTCATTGGAAGGACTGATGCTGAAGCTGAAGCTCTGATACGTTGGCCTCCTGATGCGAAGAGCTGACTCATTGGAAAAGATTCCAATGCTGAGAAAGATTGAGGGCAGGAGGAGAAGGGGGTGACAGAGGATGAGATGGTTGAATGGCATCACTGNCAGTCCACAGAACATATCTCTCTTCTAACCTCTGATACCCCCTCCATGAATATAGTGTAGAGAACAATTGGTTATTCAGGAGACTGCAAACCAACATAACACACTGTAGAAAAAAAATTGTTAAGCTCTAGACCTGGTTCTGGTTGAGGTTGAGTTCAATGACCTGCAGCTCCCCAACTATATCAGGTATGCTCTGAATCTGGTTCTTGGAGAGATCCACTACATCCAGGTGCCGTAGGCTACACAGCTGCGGTGGCAGAGCTCTCAGCTGGTTCCCAGAGAGGCTCAGGGTCTTAAGGGCAGACAGTTGCCCAAAAGTAGATGGCAGCTCTCTCAACTGATTGTTGTTTAGGCTTAGTGTCTCCAGTTTCTTCAGATTGCATAACTCGTCAGGAAGAGCAGCTAGCAAAGAAAAATGTAAAAATCTGAATCTGATACAGCTGAAAAACACCTTTGATGAAGTTAAAAAAAAAACTATATGGCAGTCTGTTATGGCTCTTGTTAAATATACATAGGCTTTTCACATGTTGCCCCATTTTAAAGTATTGCATCTTTACCAACATAGTCTGCAGAAGGTGAGGGTGCCATCAAAATGCAGGAAAACATTATGTGTATAATGGGCTCCTTTTGTGAAGAAGCCACTGCACAATCCCTCAGCAGTTTTGTGGGATTGGAAGGCCCTCTCCTTCCCATACCATCTGTTTACAGTACACTCCAAAGATAGTCCCTTTCAAGTCCAAATTAACTTCCTATCAATCATTACCCCACCAGAGGAGGCTTATAGGTGTAATTCTAAGAGACAGAACACCTCGAGGATTCTGCCATTCTCCAGCATCTGTAGTTCCCTGAAGCTTGTAAGAAAACCCCAAAAAACAAACAAAAAACCCCACCTTTTGTTGTTGTTAGATTCTGATACATTTACTTGAATACCAGTTTAATAACATTATAATTATACTCCAAACTCTATTCCGAGAGAAAAACCACCCTTCTTAAAGCCGATCACTAGCAAAATTCCCAGGAGCAAAAGCCATACTTAATTTGTTATTGTTCAAGGAGAGGCTCTTTAGCAGAGTGAACTTCCCTATGATCATAGGCGGTAGATTNTGCATTGGTTAACTCAAGGTTTGAGAATAGTTAACTTCAGATGAAACCAGGTGTCATTATGGCAACACAATATTTTAAGAGAAACCTTTTAACTTTGTATAGAAAAGGAAAAAAAAACAGTTTGTTTCCTCCTGCTGCTTAAGAGAGAGAAAATATCTGACACTTGCAGCCTATTTCCTCCGTTTGGAGACCACTGGCCTTCCTGCCTGTTACCCTCTCACCAGCATCAGGGTCTTTTCCAATGAGTACTTCGCATCACGTGGCCAAAGTACTGGAGTTTCAGCTTCAGCATCAGTCCTTCCAATGAATATTCAGGACTGTTTTTCTTTAGGATGGACTGGTTTGATCTTGCAGTCCAAGGGACTCTCAAGAGTCTTCTCCAACATCACAATTCAAAAGCATCAATTCTTCAGTGCTCAGCCTTCTTGGTGATATACGGAGGGACAAGTAAACTTCCCGCCCTATTTGGGGAAGGAACTGAGATGGAAATGTGCCATCTTCTCAAGAAAGACAAAGGTCTTCTTCCCCTGCCTACTTTTCCTTTGATTATAAACTGTAGCCTAGTTAAGTTCTCNGGTGATATACGGAGGGACAAGTAAACTTCCCGCCCTATTTGGGGAAGGAACTGAGATGGAAATGTGCCATCTTCTCAAGAAAGACAAAGGTCTTCTTCCCCTGCCTACTTTTCCTTTGATTATAAACTGTAGCCTAGTTAAGTTCTCAGGGGGCAGTATTTCTCACCTACCTGCTTGTAAACCTCGCAAACATCCTAGTTTAATAAATCACTTCCTAGCTGCCACTTTGCTCTTGCTGAATTATTCTCCAGGCTAATATAAAGGACTATGGTACCACAGCTCTTAAGTTCAGTTTAGTTCAGTCGCTCAGTCGTGTCCAACTCCTTGAGACCCCATGAATCGCAGCACGCCAGGCCTCCCTGTTCATCACCAACTCCTGGAGTTCACTCAGACTCNTATATTTATAAACATCCTAAATCCTAAGAATAAATACCTGGAGGGACTGGAATAAAATCATAAATCCTCAGATTAACCATAGTGACCTCTCATGAATTACCTGAATTTCATAAAAACATGAAAAGTGTTAACACAGAGGTGGAATAGCAACTGATTTTATGAAAGCTCACACATTGAAACACATGAAATTTCAAGCTGTTGTGTGGAGCTATTCTGGTACCAGGCAGCATCCCCTCACTGTATACATAGCAACTAGCTACT
The DNA here is from genome assembly GCA_006410875.1 of Neotragus pygmaeus. NCBI lineage: Eukaryota > Metazoa > Chordata > Mammalia > Artiodactyla > Bovidae > Neotragus > Neotragus pygmaeus. The sequence continues at coordinate 544,252 of SJYV01056328.1, forward strand.
GGGTTTCTTAAAGCCAAAGTAGTGATGGTTTTGAAAATTAACATTGTCCTTTGCCCTATCCATGACTCAAAATGGAGGACACTTCCTGTCTTGATTCCTTTTAGCTTATTTAAGATGAGCCCTGGAAAGGAAAACAATCATTGAGTGAAATGTGACCTGGAATATCATCTTCTTACAGCAGATATCCTTGAAGACAAGGAGCCTTTCAGTCAGCCAGATTGCAACAGGTTCCAAGTCAGTGTACTCTGTAGTTCCCATGCTCCTGGAGGACATCATGCAAATTTCTTCTTGGTAGCTGTGAACCTCTCCATGTACTTATCATAGCCTTCCAGTTCTCGAAGTTTCTTAATTTCAAAAAGGTTGCCTTCCACAGCAAGCAGACAGATCTGCGAATCACTGAGGATGCTCTGTGGAAGCATACTGAGCTCAAGACAGTTCTCCTCCAGACGAAGAACTTTAAGACGAGGACAAGAAGATATCTTCACTGAGATCTGAGATATCTGGTTCTGGTTGAGGTTGAGTTCAATGACCTGCAGCTCCCCAACTATATCAGGTATGCTCTGAATCTGGTTCTTGGAGAGATCCACTACATCCAGGTGCCGTAGGCTACACAGCTGCGGTGGCAGAGCTCTCAGCTGGTTCCCAGAGAGGCTCAGGGTCTTAAGGGCAGACAGTTGCCCAAAAGTAGATGGCAGCTCTCTCAACTGATTGTTGTTTAGGCTTAGTGTCTCCAGTTTCTTCAGATTGCATAACTCGTCAGGAAGAGCAGTTAATTTGTTATTGTTCAAGGAGAGGCTCTTTAGCAGAGTGAACTTCCCTATGATCATAGGCGGTAGATTCTCAATCTTGTTGTTGGACAAGTCGATGGTCCTGAGATTGCTTGTCAGCTTCTGCAACTCTGAGGGGAACTCGGTCAGCCCACGGTCCTTAAGTTGAAAGACACCAGTTTTCTGCGCGGTTTCCACATGAGCGCGGAGGGCACTATTTCCCATCCTAAGTCCGAGGCTCAGGTCCCTCCTGCCGATCCTGGAATCTTGGAGGCCAGCTCAAGAGTGGCAAGAAAGAAAGAGAACTCCAGGCCCTGCCGATTTTGCAGCTGATCCGAGGCAAGACGCTGCTAGGAGTTGAGGGAAGATCAGGAATCCCCGAACTCGCCTCGTACCGCTCAGCTCAAGGCAGGTTCGGCAGGGGAAGACCCAGGATCGGCGCTCACTGGGATGCGCTGCCCAGGCTTCCGCACGGGCGGAAACGCCCTGTGACGTCATCGAGGCGCGCGGTGCGTTCCACTCACTCTGCGCGCCACCGGGAACGTGGCTCGCAGCCATGGCCGAGGCGAACCCCTGGGACCCGGCTACCGCGCCAAACGCTGCTGGGCTACTGCTGGGCCATTTCATTACGTCGGAGTTGGTTACTGAGGTGCGTGGCGACGATGGCGTCATTAAAGAGGTGTACCCGGTGGCGACAGAAGGTGGCTGTGAGGTGGTGGTGCCGGAGTGGGTGTTGAGGGTGCTGGCTGGAGGCCGATAGGGCTGCTTGCTGGCAGAAGTGACTGGGCCGCGGTGGGTTATGCAAAAGTGGGGCTCTGAGTAATGGTGTTTCAAGTGTCTGGCAGGCGAGATATCTCAGGTCAGTTCGTGGGCGATAATAAAAACTAATGTTTCCCCGCCTTTTTTTTCAATCCAGTGATAACCGCCTCTAGATTGTATGGATGGCGGGGTTGGGAAATAATGAGTAGATGTTAAAACGGACGTTCCCAAACGATGCTCATTGTGTAAAATATTGAAGTCTTACGAAGCGCTGGGTCCGGGAGGGCGCCAAGGGAAGCACGCATCTTTACAGGCTAGGGAGTCGAGGGGCTGGGGGGTGGAGAGGGGGTTACTGGCGAGAAAGACCCGAAAGGCCTGGATATGAATGGCAAAACATAACCACAGCACTCCCCAGTTCTCATCTTCCTCACTTCTCTCCTGTTGTTTTCTTCCTACCAACTTGTGTAGGGCTCTGGGAGATAGTGAAGGACATCCGGGAAGCCTGTCATGCTGCAGTCCTTGGGGTCACAGAGTCAGACAACTTGTATAGTACAGTTCTGTAACAAAGTAATTTACTATAAGACATTTGGGATTTGTCAGTCTAGAATGTATTGGTAGAAGATAAACCAAGGGAATAAGTCTCTGGTGAGTTAGGCTGCTGATTGCTTTGGGGAGGATCTTCCTTGTGTCCTTCAGGTAAGGCTAATTAGACATACTTGTTTTGCCTACAGGTAAGCTCTGCCAATCCATAGCTCCTTAAAACCATCTATAATCTTACTACACAGCTAGATCCAATGAGAAAACTTCTCAGATTTGTAGCATGATTCTACTTTATGAAAACCTATTTTTATTATAAGGATTTATCATTCTTTCAGAATGATGTATTATATGATCACTTTAAACAGTCTATCCATTAAGTACACATCATCCCATGTGTGTTAAAAATTAAGAGTGATGCTTAAAACTGTGATAGTGATGCTTAAAACTGTGACAACGCTTCTAGAAAATAGAGCTTATTGAAGCTTTGTTCTGTTTTGATCTGTTCATTGGAGAATGGTTTAGTGAAAGAAAGGTAGGGTTAATTGTCCATAGGATAATACGGGATACTGCTTTGGCTTATGCCCTGTTGTTGTTCTTATTCTGGGACTGCAACCTGCCAGTCTTCCCTGTTCTTCACCATCTCCCAGAGTTTGCTCAAATTCATGTCCATTGAATTGGTGATGCTATCTAACCATCTCATCCTCTGCCATCCTCTTCTGCCTTCAGCTTTTCCCAGCATCAGGGTTTTTTCCAGTGAGTCGGCTCTTTGCATCAGGTGCCCAAAGTATTGGAGCTTCAGCTCAGCATCAGTCCTTCCCATGAATATTTAGGATTGATTTCCTTTAGAATTGACTGGTTAGATCTCCTGGCAGTCCAAAGGACTCTCAGGAGTCTTCTCTAGCACCATAATCCAAAAGCATGGATTCTTTGGTTCTCAGCCAGCTCTAACATCCATACATGACTACTGGAAAAACCATAACTTTGACCTTTGTCCGCAAAGTGATGTCTGCTTTTTCATACTCTTGTCTAGGGTTGTCATAGCTTTCCTTCCAAGGAGCTTCATGGCTGCAGTCACTGTTGACACTGATTTTGGAGCCCAAGAAAATCTGTCACTGTTTCCAATTTTCCCCCATCTATTTGCCATGAAGTGATGGGACTGGATGCCATGATTTTAGTTTTTTAAGTGTTGAGTTTTGAGCCAGCTTTTTCAGTGTCCTCTTTCACCCCCATCAAGAGGCTCTTTGGTTCCTCTTCACTTTCTGCCATTAGAGTGGTATCTGCATATCTGAGGTTGTTGCTATTTCTCTTAGCGGCTTTGTGAAAGTGTTAATCGCTCAGTTGTGTGTAACCCTCGAGGCTCCTTTGTCCATGGCAATCTCCAGGCAAGAACACTGGAGTGGGTAGCCTTTCCCTTCTCCAGGGGATCTTCGTGACTCAGGGATCAAACCCAGTCTCCCGCATTGCAGGCAGATTCTTTACTATCTGAGCCACCACAGATGTAAGAAGTCCTTACATCCTAGATATTCTGGCAAACTTTGAGTCACAGTACCTTGATTTGAGCTCCCTCTACTGGCAATATATGAGATAAGGATCCGGAAATCAGTATGCTAGAAATTAGTATGAAGAAGAAAGGACAGAGAAAGGATGCTCACAGATACAAGCATAAACAGATATGTAGATATAGATACCACAGTGTTATCAGGATTTTTACGTGAATGTCTAGACATGAATGTCCTGGATTTCAACTTTTTGTACCTAGCAGCAGAGTAAACAGAAATACCCTAAACAGATGCCCAGTGGCATGTAAAGTTCATATAATATATAATGGTAGTTGTCAATAGTAAAGACATTTGAATTTTCCAATCCTTGCTTTTTTTTTTTAAGGTGTTCCCTAAATCACAGTCCTCAAAACAGAATTTGACTGTTGTTTCTCTCCTCTCTCCTTTTCTTGAAAATTCTTGTTTTCCCTCTGGTTTCTCTTGCATGTGTTTGGATAAGCTCCATTACCCTGTTGTTGAACCCAAGAGTTTACTAGTTTGCAAACGTGCAACCATGATTAGTGTACAAACATGGAAGGATGGAGAGGTACCAGAGAAGGAGGAAGTTACATTGAGAAACAGGAGATGTTTTACTTTAACTTACCTTATTTCCTTTAATTTACTTCTAAGAGAGAGCAGAAAGAGTCAGGACAATATAATGTAAATGCAAATTGAATGTATTCTCATTTCAGCCCTGTTACACATTGGCAGTATAAAGTTGAACTAATACTTAACCTCCCCAATCCTCAGGTTTGCCATCAGTAAAATATCCTGTGTTGTCTACCTCGGTGAATGACATAACTATCTGTCCAGTCACCTGAAGCAGAATCCTTGGGAGTCATTACTGACTTGACTTTATTCCTCATTCCCTGTATCAACTAGGACTTACAAATTACATCTTCTTAGGAACTAGTATCTCTCCCTCCCTTTCCTTTTTAACTACTACTGACCTAATCCAGTCTTATCTTCTCACCGGGTATGCTGTGGCAGCCACTTGTCTAAATATCCAACCTCCAGTCCAGCTCCACTAGTTTTTTGTCTGTTTGATGTTGTTGGCTCATTACCAGAGTCGGTTGGGATTTTTTACCCCACAATGTTGTGAAACTATTTTCAAACTTTTCTTTATTATCCCCAATGGAATCCCCATACTCATTAAGCAGACACTTTCCACTCCTTCCTCCCCCCATCTCCATTAATTTTATTTTCCATACTATCTCCATTTAAATGTCTAAAATGTATTATATATGATATATATATATATCATATATTTATATAATATATATAATGTATTATATATGATATATATTCTAAAAGGTATTATATATGATTGTGTCACTTCATCAGAAAACTTTAAATTGCCCTCATTTTCTGCATTATGATTGCTTATTATAGCTATCAAGATCTCCCATGATTATGTAGGAAACTTTGTTTCCAGATTGATCTTCCCCTTCTCACATATATGTTAGTACTAACTCACAGTTACTGAGCATTTGTAATGTCTAGAATACCTTTTCCTTACCATCCATCATGAGCTTAAGGGCAGAGAGTTTGTTTTATTCATCTTTGAATCTTCCATTGTCTAACTCAATGTTTATAAAATTGATTATCATTATTCAGCCAGCTTTTGCTATGAAGGGCCATAGAGTAAGTATTTGAGGCTTTTAGGTCCATAGGGTCAAAACAAAGCTATTTTAGTATGAGAACAACATGAGATAAGTAAATGAATGAATGAAGTTGAGTTTCAATGAAACTTTATTTCTGGACCCTAAAATTTGAATTTCATTTAATTTCCATGTGTCACAAAATATTTTTCTTTTGATTTTTTTTCTCCAACAATTAAGAAACATAAAAACCATTCTTAACCCTTAAGCTACACAAAAACAGGCAATGGGCTGTATTTAATTCATAGAGGGTAGATTCCCAACCCTGGCATCTGAAGTTCTTTCCTGTGCCAACATTCTAGAAAAGAAAAAGAGAATAGAAAAAACTATGGATGAAGCCAAGGGACGAAAAAGAGAATATTCTTATTCTACGGTAACCTGCAATTTAAAAAAGTGATATAACAGACTGAAAGGATATAAAGGAAGTGGGGCAAGGGGGTAGGCTTTTTACAAGAATAATTATGCCTGGATAAAACTATTCCTTTATCTGAGAGAGGAAGAATATGGAAAGAGACAATATGAATGACTTGTAGCCAACAGAGGTCATTTAATGAATCAGATGAATGATTCTGTGGCCCAGAGTGTTTGATTTTAGCTCCTGATCAGCAAGGCCTAATAGACTAGGTCTTGGTCATTTGTGTAGAAGTGGTTCTCTAGCAAACTCAGCCTTAGAATTCTCTGGTAAACTATCAGTAGTGCCAATCTGGTGTGCCTGATGCTTTAGGAAATAGTACAAAGTGATTTTGTTTGTTTTTCTTATTTTTTAAATATTTGGGCAAAGGATTTGTGATGGTGGAGGTTTTAAAAACAGGAAATACACATTGCTATTATCCTAATCTGTACTTCATTTTTCAGGGGGAGTGTTGGACATATCCTCATATTTTAGATATGTAGGCATGCTATTCCAGTGCACACAAACTTTTTCTGACATACTACTACTTACTTTGTCTGTTCACTTACCAATAGGAAATGTTAAATATATCTAAGAAATCAACTTCTTGCTTTGTGAACTTCTCCAGACTACAGCAGATCACAGATATTCAAGCTGAAATCTACCAGGTAAATTTTGTTGGAGTTTCTACTTTCCACTTCTACTAAAGGAAAGCATCTTAATTGGTTCCAACAATTTTCTTGCAAGTAGAATGGTATCTAGCACATAGCTGTGTAGGCTTTTCTTTGCAGTAGTTAATAACAGTAGTAATCATAGTAGTAATGAGTAGTAGCAATAGCAGCAACAGGGCTTAAACACCAAAATGAAAAGCTTCCATAATAAGTCATCATCTTGCTCCCTTTAAATATTCCTGAGTTAAAGACTGTCCTTTTTTTAAAATCAAAATTTAAGCTTTTACTTCAGGTAAGCTAAGTGGTATTTTTGTTTCTAATGTAGAAAAACCTGGAAATTGAACTCCTAAGCCTAGAAAAAGATGCAGCAGATGTTGTCCATCCTTCCTTTTTGGGTAAGTGATTTAATTAACTGAGTAATCATTAGAATGTCAACTTTTTCTTAAGATTGCTTTAAATAAGCACTAGGCTACAAGGTTATGATAATTTTTCCAGGTATTATGCCAAAGCTAACAAAGTCAGCTTTTCTGTGGGCTTAGCTATTGCAAATAGCATAAAAAGTGGCTGAGGTAGGAGCTCCTCAGAGTCAGTAGAGCTTAAAAGACAAAGGCTGAAGAATTTTACAGATGAAAGGATCCTAAAGGGACATGATAGCTAAAGCAAAGGTAACCATGGATTGAATATTTGATTAGAAAAAAAATTTTTTTGGAATAAATTACATTATTATTATGATATTTGGTAATGTTTAAATATAGGCTGCATTAAATATTGGTAGTATTGTACCACTGTTAAATTATCTGAATTTAATGTAGTGATTTGATTCTCTTATATAACTACACTTGTTGTTACATTAGAGAATGTTCCTGTTTTGGAAAATACATGCTGAAGTTTTAGAAGTAAAAGGTCATGACATCTGCAACTTACTCTCAAATTGGTTATGAAAAATATATGTATGTGAGTGTAAAGAAAGAGAAAAAATGTAGCCAAATGTTGGTTCATGAGTCTAGGTGAAATGTATATGGGAATTCAGTCAGTGAACTTTTCTTGAAACTCTTCTGTAAGTTTGAGATTTTTTTTAAAATAATAATTTAAGAGTCAGTTGATAGCCATTAACTGAATTCTGGGGAAAATACTGACATAAAAGTAGCTGATAAGACAAATGTTTACTTTGTAGTGTTCATATAGAATATTAGAGGCAAAGACTTTTTGTGAAAAATATGGCTCTGGCTATAAAAAATAGGAGAACTGGAAAACACTAAGAATTTAGCACTAGATTGGGTAGTCAATAGGAAAAGTAAGAGAAAATATTAATATTTGAAAATGAAACTAGTACTGGGTATTAAAGATAGCAAAGGGGAGATATTTAGGGGAGAAGTGGTGGGATTGATTTTTGATGTTGATAGTGATTTCAAAACTTGTCCTGTTGCTAACTGTAAATTCTGATTCTGGTTTGTGTAGCTCAGAAGTGTCATAGTCTGCAAAGCATGAATAATCATTTGGAAGCAGTGCTAAAAGAAAAGCGGTCCCTCCGGCAAAGACTATTGAAACCCATGTGCCAAGGAAACTTGCCTGTTGAAGCTGTTTATCACAGGTTAGACTACAAAGTAGACATTAACAGTTACATGTTTCCTGAGGGTAGTTTTTGTTTAGACTAGTAATTATTTCATAGCATAATCCATTGAATAGTATATGAGTGATTGTATCTATTATTAATGCTGATACATTAAACCAGAAAGAAAACCCTTTACTTTTAAAGAATTATAGCAATGGTGACGAGGAAGGCATTTCTTTTGCCCGGTGTCTTGGAAATTATAATGACTTTAATGAAAGAAATTAGATTCATAACATAGTAAGGTGGATAAAATCATTTTTATTGTGTATAGACAGTTTTCTGTGATATAAATTTATCATTATGTTAATATCTCTAAAAATTCTGTTGGGGGAGTTTAAGCAGGGACAGATGAACACAGGGTCAACTAAAAGGAGGAAAATTACAATTCTGATCTCACCTGTGGTGACTGTATGCCTCAAAGCCTTGGGCAAATGACTTAAGTTTTTACCTTAACTTCCCATTCCATAGAAGGGGCATGCTCTCTTTTTCTCAAAGGAGTATGGGAAGTATCAAATTAAAGGTGTAGGTTATTAATAATAAATAATAATAAAATTATAAAGCAGGCGTCTGGGGATCTGATTGCTTTCTCCAACCAGTGTCTTACTAACTGACCCTGAGCCGATCAATATTTCCTTTTTAAAAGAAACATTTATTTATTTGGCTATGACGGGTCTTAGTTACAGCATATAGGATCTTTAATTGTGGCATGCAGGATCTAGTTCCCTGCCTAGGGATGGAACCCAAGCCCCCTGCACTGGGGAGTGCAGAGTCTTAACTGCTGGACCACCAGGGAACAGTATTTCCTCTTAAGTGTCAAATCTTTTACCTTACAGTCAAATAATAGATACACAAACCCCATGCTTGTGAATATTTTCAGTATAGTAAAATATCATTAATATATATACTATCCATTATAAATATCAGAAGAACTAAGTAATAATTTGAAGGCATTTTGCAAATACAGAGATTTAAAGTAGTTTCATGTGTAGGCTATTTCAGTGAAGCACATTTATCCTTGTTGTCTTCACCCTTCACCAAGAANGATGAGATGGCTGGATGGCATCACTGACTCGATGGACATGAGTCTGAGTGAACTCCGGGAGTTCGTGATAGACAGGGAGGCCTGGCATTCTGTGATTTATGGGGTTGCAAAGAGTTGGACACGACTGAGTGACTGAACTGAAGACATTACATGGGAGTGATGAGAGTGGACATCTTTGCCTCATTTCTTTCCTTAATGGTAAAAGACTGACTGCTTTCCTTCTAAGTATAATGTTAACTGTTCTTTACAGGTTGAGAAAGTTCTCTTCTACTTCCAATTTGCTGAAAATTTTTTCTCATGAGTTGTTTTTGAAGACTGTCAAATGGCTTTTCTGCATCTGTTGAGGTTATATGATTTTTCTTTAGTCAGTTTTCTAATGTTAATCCAACCTTATATTTCTGGGAGAAACTATTTGGTTATTGTATTAGTCTTCTAGGACTGCCATAACAATACCACAAACTGGATGGTTGAACAACAGAATTTCATTTTCTCATATTTTGGAATCTATAATTCAAGATCGAGGTGGTGGGGGGCTTGGTTTCTGGTGAGGCATCTTTTCCTGGTTTGCAGACGGCCCTTCTTGCTGAGTCCTCACATGCTCTCTGCTCTGTGCATATGCAGAGAGAGATCTCTGGTAATCTCTCCCTCCACTAATAGGATATCAGCCCTATAGGATTAGGGCCTCATCTTTATGACCTCATTTAACCTTAGTTATCTCTTCAAAAGCCTATCTCCAACTTTAGTTACNGGGTAGGGGAAAACTCAGTCCATGTAAGTCATAATTTTGGAGAAGGCAATGGCACCCCACTCCAGTACTCTTGCCTGGAGAATCCCAGAGACGGGGGAGCCTGGAGGGCTGCCGTCAATGAGGTTGCACAGAGTCGGACATGACTGAAGCGACTTAGCAGCAGCAGCAAGTCATAATGTATTATTATCACATCAGTTCAGTTCAGTCACTCAATCATGTCCAACTCTTTGTGACCCCACAGACTGCAGCAGGCCAGGCCTCCCTATCTATCACCAACTCCCAGAGTTTACCCAAACTCATGTCCATTGAGTTGGTGATGCCATCCCACCATCTCATCCTCCGTCATATGCTATTGTATAACTTGCTAATTTTTAAAGGATCATTACATCTATATTGATAAGCAATATTAGTATGCAATTTTTTTAATGCCTTTGATTTTGGTATCAGGGTGATACCAAAAAGAATGAATTATGAAGTGTTTCTTCCAATTCTATTTTCTGTAAGGGTTTTTGTAGATTTGGCATTGGTGTTTTGGTTTCCTTAGATGCTTAGTAGAATTCACTAATGAATATATCTGGAACTGAGGATTTCTTTTGGGTTAAGTTTTAAACTATGAATTTAGTTTAAGAGATATTGGTTATTCAGGTTATCTTTTTCTTCTTTTATATAATAGCTTTATTGACCTTCACATACCCTAACATTCACCCATCTAAAGTCACAATTCAATAGACTTTTTAGATTCAGAGAGTAGTATAACTATCACAATGGTAACTTTCAAAGCATTACATCACTTCAAAAAGACACTCTATAACCTTTAGCTGTCACTGCCCTCCACTTGCCCTAAGCAGTCTATTTTCTGTCTCTCTAGAATTGCCTGTTCTGAACATTTCAAATAATGGAATGCATGCTACATGTGATCTTTTATAACAGGTTTCTTTCATGTATCATTATGTTTTCAATACTTATCTACATTACAGCATGTATCAGTACTTTATTTTTTATAACTGAATAACGATACATTGTATGGTTATATCACATTTTGTTTATTGTTCATCAGTTGATGGACGTTGATGGACATTTGGGTTGTTTCTACCTCTTGATTATCATAATAATGTTGCTGCTATAAACATTTGTATATAAATTTTCTTTCTCTTGCATAGATACCTAGGAATGTAATGGCTAGATCACACAGTATATATTTCTTCTTGAGTGAGCTCTGGTAAGAATTTATTAATTTCATTTAAGTTGTCAAATTTACTGGCCTAAAGGTGGTCATGATATTTCCTTATTTGCATAATACCTATTGTAACACTCCAATCACTCCTGAAATTAACGATTTTTGCCTTTTGTTTGTTTCTTGATCAGTCTGGTTAAAAGTTAATTAGCTTTATTACTTTCAAATAATCACTTTTTAATTTGATTTTCCCTAATTTTGTCCATTTTTAAAATTTCTACTATTTATTATTTTTCTCCCTATTGCTTACTTTGTGTTTAATTTACTACTTCTTTTGAAGTTTCTTAAGGTGGTATTCAGTTCAAAATATTTAATTTGCCTTGTGACTTTTTTATTTAGCCTTGTTTTACTCAAAAGTGAGCTGTTTAATTTCTAAATATTTGGTTATTTTTCCATTGATTTCCAATTTAAATCCCATAGAACATGATTTCAACTCTTTTTAGTTTATTGACATTTTGACTTATTGACCATAACATGGTCATATGTTCTATATATATCTAAAGAATGCATATTCTACTGTTGTTGGGTGGCTGTTCTCTAAATATTAACTAAGTCAATTGTACTGAAAAGGAATGCCAAAATCTCCAACTATAGTTGCCCATTTGTCTATTTCTTTTAATTTCTTCTGTTTTGCTTCACATAGCAAACCTCTGTTATTAGGTACATACATTTCAGATTGTTATATCATCTTAACAAATTGATTCCTGTTAATATTCCTTGTATTGATATCAATTTATCTGATCAATACATTGATACTAATCATTTGGTTAATGATAACATGATATATTCTTTTCTATTGTTTTCCACCCAATCTACTTGGATCTTTATATTTAAAGTTTATTTTTTGAAGAAGGCTTACCATTGGGGTCAGTCAATTGGGCAAAAACAAGCCTGTGGAACAGTGGCTCACAGAGGAGACTGTGAACAACCAATTTGACTAGAATAGACTGTTACAAAGTCGAGTAAGTGAGCACTTCAAGAACAGATTGTTCAGCAAGAACATCCAGTGAGATGAAGGCTGGAAATAGTCCATAGTTGATTTGAAGGTTGTGATAACTTTCATTAGACCAGCCTCAGGGCAAAGGTGAGTGAGGGCAGAAGCCACACTGTAGAGAGAAGAGCATTTGGAGAAAGGAAGAGAGAACAATGGCCATTTTAAATTGTCGTGATAAGGAGAGCAAGAAAGGACAATGATCAAGGAAAACAAAGTTTCTGTTTTGTTTATTTCAAGATGGAAGATAATCTAACGCTCATGGACTGAGAGGAAACCATTTGAAAGAGAGGTTAGTCACTATGTGCCAGGGATGAGGGGTGGGGTGGATGTGGTATCCTGTGGTATGAGAGAAGGTGACAAGATAGACAGAGAGATGGAGAAAGAGAACAGGACCCCAGGAGGGAAGACGCTGGGTTGGATGAGAGATTGGAGGTGGACCTGGGCAGACAGAACCTGCTTTGGACAAAAAGAACAGCTCTTCCACAGCAAATCCCCACCACGATGGATGAGAAAAGAGGAGAAAAACTGACAGAAGAGAGATGGATAGAGTCTTGCTTAGCAGTTATTTCAGAGAGAAAAAAATGAGCCCAGGAGAAAAGAGGAGGAATTGGTTTAAAGAGAGTAGTGAATGTTTAGAAGGAACAATGAAAGAGTTAATTGCATAAATAATCCAGAAGACTGGTCCTCACATTTCCATTAGGTCTTGATGCCCTCTTCCATGCTTCACAATGACCTCTAACTCATCATTTTCTTGTCTCACACACAGTCACAAGTTTCTTTGGACAGAGACTGTTTTATATGTACACATCATAAAGCCTAGAATTTAATAGGCAAATACCCAATAGAACTGCTTGCCCAATAAATGACAAAAATATTGCCAAGTTGCAAAAGATCTATACCATGCGCTTGGTGGTTACTTCAGAATCTGAGGCAGTGAACTAAGAACGCTTAAAACTCCAGTATCCTATAATTCAGTGAGTAAGGGAGAAAAGCTTCAAATTTCAATTCAATATTAACTGCTTATTATAAATGGTTAAAAAAAATTACCTACATGCAGGAAGAACTACTAGCCGGAGTACTAAATATACGTGCAAAGTATAAGCAAAATACATAAAAGTAAGAAATAGAAGATTCAGCAAACTTTTTAGTTATAATTGCTATTTTTAAGGCATGAGGCTTAAAATGAGAATACAGATTAAAGTTAGCATTTCAAATCTGATGTCCCCAAATTAAATTACCAGTATCCCAATTGTATATCAAAAAATAGCACTGCTAAATAATGCACATTTCAATTCAAAGGCTTTCATCTGGATAAATGGGTCAGAAGTTACTTATTAATGCCTTGTCCCTCTGTATTTCAACAGCAATACCCTAGAGTATACAAATACCTTTCTAAATCACCTAGCCTAATTATTGGGAAACTACACAGCATATACTCCAATCAAGCACAATACCTATTATAACATCAACCCCCTCCAAAAAAAATTCTCTCTCCAAAAAAATATATAAGTAAAATTTTAAATATTTTTCATAAATATCTGCCCCAAGTCATTCTTAGAAATATGTCTAATGGTGAAACATGTCATGTACATTCTACTTATGGAACTTTTCCAGGTTAGAAACCACACTGGATTTATGTTGTAAAGGATTTTTCCCTAGTTCTAATGCTAATTCTTTGTGAAATACTGAACAAGTCACATAGCTTCAGTCTCCTCACCTATAAAATGCAGTTGCTGAACAGCATTTCTCAAGGAATGTTCATTGGAAAACTAGATCTGAATAAGCCCTTCTACCCCTGATAAAAGCCCCATGATCAAATAAAATTAAAAAATGCTGTATCTTCAACAACAAAAAGACGAACAACCCAATCGAAAAATGGGTGAATACCTAAAGAGATGTCTCTCCAAAGAAGACACACAGATGGCCAATAAGTACATGAAAAGCTGCTAAGCATCACTAATTATTATGGGCTTCCCTGACAGCTCAGTTGATAAAGAATCACCTGCAATGCAGGAAACTCCGGTTCGATTCCTGGGTCAGGAAGATCTGCTGGAGAAGCAATAGGCTACCCACTCCAGTATTCTTAGGTTTAAATACATCTCACTATTAGAGAAATCACAAATTCAAACTACAGTGAAGTACCATCTCACACCAGTCAGAATAGCCATCATTTAATAAGTCTACAAATAGCAAATGCTGGAGAGGATGTGGAGAAAAGAGAAGCCTCTTACACTTTTGGTGAGAATATAAGTTGGTGCAGCTGCTATAAAAAACAGTATAGAGGGTCCTCAGAAAAGTAAAATATAATTACTATATGCTCCAGCCATTCCACTCCTGAGCATATATTCAGAAAAAAACTATAATTCAAAAAGATAAATGCACCCCTATGTTCATAGAAGCACTGTTCATAATAGTTAAGACATGGAAACAATCTAAGTGTCCACTGACAGATGAATGAAGATGTGGTGCATATGTACAATGGACTACTACTCAACTATAAGAAATCAAAATAATGCCATCTGTAGCAACATGAATGGATCTCGAGCTTACCATACTAAGTGAGGTAAGTCCAGAAAAATAAACAGAAATACCATATCACTTACACATGGAATCTAAAATATGGCTCAAATGAGCCTATCTATGAAACAAAAACAAGACTCACAGATATGGAGAACAGACTTGTGGTTGCCAAGGGGGTGTAGGGTGGAAGAGGGATGAACTGGGTGTGTGGGGTTAGCAGACGCCAACTATTACATAGCAAGTGGATAAACAACAGGTCCTACTGTAGAGCACAGGGAACTACATTCAATATCCTGTGACAAACCATACTGGAAAAATATTTTAGTAAGAATGCATGTATGTGTAAAATGAGTTACTTTGTTGTACAGCAGAAATTAACACAACACTGTAAATCAACTATACTTCAATTTAAAAGTTTAGGAAGGAATTTTTAAAAAAGAAATGCTCTATCCTGTAGCAATATGCAACAAGATACTCAAGAATCTGTCAGGCAGGGTAACATGAAAATAAAACTAGAGAAAAGAACAGTAAGGTAGACTTGCCTCTATCACTGCGGAATTAGAGTGAGTGAGTGAGTGTGTGTGTGTGCTTGTGTGTGTGTGTACACGTGCATGCACACCTAACCCTAACCCTCTTTGTGACCTATGGACTGTAGCCCACTAGGCTCCTCCATCCATGGGGTTCTCCAGGCAAGAATATTGGAGTGGGTTACCATGCCCTCCTCCAGGGGATCTTGCCTACCCAGGGATTGGAGCCACATCTCCCTCCTTGGTAGGCAGATTCTTTACCACTGAGCCACCTGGGAAGCCCCATAAGATGAAAAAACAGCACTTTATTTTACCCAAAGCCTCCAGGTGCCTATAAGATGTCAGTACTCGACTGAGCTTTAGGAGAATGTAACTTAAAAGATAATTCTTTGTCTTCTATTAGTGAAATAAGGAAAGACCTTCACATAGTTTCAACACAAAATATATACCATGTGAGCTAACAAAACCATATATTGGGTTACCCAAAATGTTCTTTTGGATTTTTCCACAAAATGTTACAGGAAAACCCAAACAAAAGTTGTGGCCAACCCAACACGTGGTACAGAAGCAGTTTAGAGGAGTTGGTGGTTGACTGTGTCCAGCAATGGAGGCAAATCAAGGGAGGTGTCAAAAAAGAAGTGATGCTAAAAAAAGAATACGAGTTCTAATTTTTCCTATGAGGCTTTGTATTTATGGTCATAACACATCTACCATCTCTAGGACTGTGCACTAAGTATAAGACTGCTATACCTGTTAAAAGAGGGACGGTCTTCTGTCATTTAAACTTCCTTTGCTTTACAAAAAGTGAGGCATTTGATACATTCAGACCTGGCTTCTGGAACTGTATCCTCTTGGAAAACCTTGGACAAACTTTTCCCAAGATTGTTTAATTCAAGCCTTAACTTCCTAATCTACAAAATTAGTAACAATTCTCATAAGAGTTACTATAAGAAAAATAGATGATAATTATGTCAGAGGGTAAAGCATCTGCCTACAATGTGGGAGACCCAGGTTCAATCCCTGGGTTGGAAATATCTCTTGGAGAAGGAAATGACAACCCACTCCAGTACTCTTTCCTGGAAAATCCCATAGATGGAGGGGTCAGAAAGAGTCAGACATGACTGAGCAACTTCACTTTCAAGTATTGATTAAGTCATGAGGTTCTTCCATCCCATCTAACCCACTCTCCCTGTCATATATATGAATAAAGAGCTATGCATAAGCAACATGGATGGAGCTAGAGATGGTAACAGGAGAAGGCAATGGCAACCCACTCCAGTACTCTTGCCTGGAAAATCCCATGGAAGGAGCCTGGTAGGCTGCAGTCCATGGGGTCACTAAGAGACCTATACAACTGAGCAGCTTCACTTTCACTTTTCACTTTCATGTATTGGAGAAGGAAATGGCAACCCACTCCAGTGTTCTTGCCTGGAGAATCCCAGGGACAGGGGAGCCTGGTGGGAGGCCATCTATGGGGTCGCACAGAGTTGGACATGACTGAAGCGACTTAGCAGCAGCAAAGACTGTCACACTGAGTAAAGTAAGTTGGACAGAGAAGGATAAATATGACATACTTTACGCGTAGGATTGAAAAAGAAGTGATACAAATGAACTTATTCACAAAACAGAAACAGACTCACAGACTTGGAGAATGAATTTACAGATACCAGGTGAAGGGTGGGGGAAGGGATAGTTAAGGAGTTTGGGATCAGCATGCATACACTGCTATAATTAAAATGGATAACCAACAAGGATCTACTGTATAGTACGTGGAATTCTGTTCAATGTTATGTGACAGCCTGAATGGGAGGGGGTTTGGGAGAGAACGGATACATATACATGTGTGGCTGAGTCCCATCGCTGTTCACCTGAAACTATTATCAGCATGTGAAATGCCAGGCTGGATGAAGCACAAGCTTGAATCAAGATTGCCGGGAGAAATACCAATCACCTCAGATATGCAGATGACACGACCCTTATGGCAGAACGTGAAAAGAAACTAAAGAGCCTCTTGATGAAAGTGAAAGAGGAGAGTAAAAAAGCTGGCTTAAAACTCAACATTCAGACAACTAAGATCATGGCATCTGGTCCCATCACTTCAGGACAAATAGATGGGGAAACGGTGGAAACAATGGCAGCCTTTATTTTCTTGGGCTCCAAAATCACTGCAGACAGTAACTGCAGCCATGAAATTAAAAGACACTTGCTCCTTAGAAGAAAAGCTATGACCAACCTAGACAGCATATTAAAAAGCAGAGACATTACTTTGCCACCAAAAGTCCATCTAGTCAAAGCTATGGTGTTTCCAATAGTCATATATGGATGTGAGAGTTGGACTATAAAGAAAGCTGAGCGCAGAATAACTGATACTTTTGAACTGTGGTGTTGGAGAAGACTCTTGGACTCAGTCCATCCTAAAGGAAATCAGTCTTGAATGTTCATTGGAAGGACTGATGCTGAAGCTCCAATGCTTTGGCCACCTGATGTGAAGAACTGACCCATTTGAAAAGACCCTGATGCTGGGAAAGATTGAAGGCAGGAGGAGAAGGGGATGACAGAGGATGAGATGGTTGGATGACATCACCAACTCGATGGATATGAATTTGAGCCAGCTCCAGGAGTTGGTGATGGACAAGGAGGCCTGGCATGCTGCATGGGATCACAAAGAGTCAGACATGACTGAGTGAAGTGAACTGAACCTATCATAAACATTGTTCATCAGCTATATTCCAATAAAAAAGTTTTTTTTTAAATAAACCATGCATAGACAACTTACATGAGAAATTTTAATCTAAAATCTACCCACTAGTTCCTGTTTTAAATTCATCAATTTGATTTCTACACATTTGTGATCATTATTCTATTTTAAATATGCTGAGGTCTTCCTTGATTCCTGGTTCAGAAAACCAAAGGCCAAATGATTAAAAATACTCAAATTCATAGCCAGAGAACACAGTAAGCTTATAAATTTCATATATCCTGCTCCCTGACTTTTCTGGAGAATTGAAATGTTAAAAAAAATACTTTGTAGATAGAAAACTTTAAATAATTGACAGAAAGAGGGAAATTTCCAGGATGATGGAAATGTTTTCTATCTTGTTTCACATGGTGATTATAGGAGTGAATAAAACTGTCAAAATTCAAACTGAACACACAAGATCTTTGTTCTGTTTGATATTATTCCCCCATAAAATTTTTTAAAAATATTTTGCTCAAACCTCCCTTTCCATAAGTGTTCATATTCTTCCAAAGTAAATTTGTATCAATAATTTCTTTTTTATTGTCATATCTGGTTGGTTTTAAAACATCATTCTCAGGTAGTTTTTTTTTCCAATCCATATTGCTAAGGACTTACTCAAATTGCTTATGTCTTTCCTTCCAGATTATCAGGCCCAAAGCTGAACAGAAACCAAGGCCAAATCTGCTGACCCTTAGCTGAACCCCTGGGCCTCCATGGACTTTGATGCAGGCAGCAATTTGTCACAATGCTGCCTGCCATCTGCTGATTAGTTTTTCAGTCATCCTAATCAAATATAAGTTTATTTAATTCCTATAATTATATCTTGAGAAAGTGCACTGACAAGTTTACTAAAATTCAAATGTATTTACTAGCTTAGAAATTAAATGTAAAAAAAAAAATCCTACCATTTTATAGGCATATCTCATTTATTTCAATCTTCCCTCACCTTGAGTTTTCAAGGGCTTTGTCTCCATCTCTGGCCCAGAAGATGAAATGTGTAACACAAAGTCAAACTCCTATAAGTTCCGCAAACCAGAAGGAAACCAAAAAATCTTGGTAGTTGTTGAAAATAAAAATAGGAAATTGACAATGTTGAGTTTAAGGAAATTAAGAAAAAATAAATCAAATGAAATGGGTGAAAACAAGTCAATGTTAAAAAAGAGGGAGAAAAGGAAAAGAATTAAGTACAACATGGAAAAACTCTTCTCAGTTCTAAAATACTTAGAGAAGTTTCCGAGGTAGCTAATCAAACTCTCAGAATTATTATAGTCAGTGTTTATAATTAACATCAAGCTATACAAGTCCTAAGCAGAAAAGTCGTGGTGAAAAGCCCACTGAAACAGGAAGTGTCCCTTCTTTTAGTGTAGAGAAAATGAAAAAGATTATGTAATCTGGAGGCCTAAAAAATAAAAAAGACTTTAATTGCTAAAATCCACACAGGTATAACTTTTTAGAGTTAAACACTACAGCATTTCTGTAAGCAGTTACAGCAAATTCAGGCTATTGGCCCTGTAGGCTAAGCATATATTAATAAATTGGAAGTCACACCAGAGATAACATTATTTCATTAGAAGTTTCAAATCTCATTCAAATTTTTAAAAATCACTAAGATAATAAATTTTCTAGACTTTTAGCAGTAATATTAAACTTCGAATCCAATTCTGAGAATATAAAGAAATATGATGGTATTAAAAAATAGGAAATTACATGTGATACACTATTAGTAACTAAAGTACAGATTTTATTCAAATCTCACAAAATTTTATGCTAGACCCTGATGCTGGGAAAGATTGAAGGCAAAAGGAGAAGGGGGACAGCAGAGGAGAAAGTGGTTAGATAGCTTCACCAACTCAATGGACATGAGTTTGAGCAAACTCCAGGAGATGGTGGAGGACAGGGGTGCAACCCATGGGATTGCAAAGGAATCGGAAGTCGGACATGACTTAGCAACTGAGTAACAACCACCCAGACAATGGGTTCTAACTATTATCTGTGGTCCAGTTCTCACTCCTAAACTTCAAATACCCAAACTCACATATATTGCAAACTTACCATGTCCAAAACTCAACTCCTGATCTTTACTTGTCTTGCTTAAAAGACAAAACAACCTCCCCTATCCAGTCTTTCCCTTCCAATGGTCATCCTTCCTATCACTCAAGTCTAAACCAGAATTCTTCTTGATCATTTTTCAATCTTCTACCCCCTTTAGTGGAAGAACAAACAAATCTTGCTGACTCTAAAATATATCTAGAATCTCACCGCCTTCACTTCTAGAATACTAATCTGGTCTGCTATTTCTCAAGAGTCCCTGCTTTTGCTCTTAATTGTTATATCAATTTCCCACACAGAGGCCTGAGTGATTCTTTTAAAATGGAAGTCAGATCTTGTCACGTCTCTGCTCAAACCTGCATGGCTTCTCCATCTTACTCAGAATAAAAGCTGAAATTCCCAAAATGATCTGTAAACCCTGCACTCTGTGCTGTACCTTCCACGTATCCTCCCCACCCTTGTATTCTATTTTCTACTTTCTTCCTGGCCCACTGCTCCAGCCACTCTGACCTACCAGCCATTCTGAGAACTTAGCATGCATGTGACTGTCTCAGGGCCTTTGCATAGCTATTCCCTTTGTCTGCAATGCTCTTCCTTCTGAAATCTTCATGACTCAATTCCTTGAGCCCTTCAGCTTTTTATACAAATATCACTTATGCTGTGAGATCCTAATTAACTTCCTACTTTAAAAATGCCTCCCTGCTTTCAGCTTTGACTCTGCTCCCTCTGCTTTTTTTCATAGAATTTATCATCTTTTGATGTAGTACATGTTATTTTTGTAATTATATTTGTTTCTCTTGGTCCCCCCAAAATTTACTCATAAAAGCAGGAAGTTTTGTCTGGTTCATTCAACGCTGGAGGAGGGTCAACATTACAGATTTACCTTTAATGCATTTGGTACAGATTTCCAATCTGCTTCTCAAGAAAGGAAGGTATTTAAATAAGTAGATAAGATGGAGAAAAGGTCAAGAGCATAGTGTTGGCAAGGCCATTGACATGCAAAAAAGTAAAATAGTGCAGTGGTCCCTAGGTGCTCCTAGGTGCTCATGTTTCAATGTGGGGATACAGGATTGACTTAAAACAGGAACACATTCATTGGAACAAGGTAACATGTCAACCAAAAGCACAAAATCAACTAATTCCACAATAAGAAAAGAAAGCATGAAATGACAAAGGTGTTCCACAGTAGGATACTGACTGACATACTGGGATCTTAGTGAAAACCCTTCTCACAAATAAGTTTGACAAAGTGCCTAAGTGTATTGGGGAGGACAGCTGTCTTTGAAAATGTAATCAAAACTATGGATCTTTCCACAAAAATTAAATGTATCTAAAAGTTCAGAAAGTTCACCACCCTCCCCCAAACCTATCCATAGACCACCATGGGCCAAATGTTAAGAATCTTAATTAAGAAAAAAAAAATCCCACTTAAAAATATGACTTCAGCATCATAACAATCACTTGAATGATGCCTGGATAGGAATACTGGTAGTGGCAATATTGAGTTGTAACATTTTGAGTAAATATTTGAAGCTAAAGTTTACTAAAAGGAAGAATCCAACAGCCATGCCTTAAATGTTCTCAATACATATGTAGAATTAAACATCCCCAAGTTACCCCAGTGAATATGTAAATTGAAAGTTTCTTACTGCTTGATATAATTTTATAAAGTTCATAAGGTAATCATAAGGAAGACTATGTAGGTATTGGTAATTTGACTTTTTTTTAAAAATTGAAAACAGCAAACATTCCATCCAAACAATCTAAGCTATTGTCTCTCTGGCTTCTGTACAATTTTATCATTTAGCATCTTTCATCTAAATAATTCACCAAAATGTAATTAATGAGTCTTGCTTCTCTACCAAATACCCGCTTCTCTCTGTACCACAGAATCCAGAAATAATTCAAGGAAATTCAGGTTGGGTAGTTTTTTCTTGCTCAGCTATATCTCTGGAGAGGAGTGTGGTAAGGGAAGGGAGAGGGTCTTATTTACATCAAATATAAATAGCTCTTTACTCACTGAGACCATTTGTGGCACTGTAATAACATGAATGCAAAGAACATCTGTCTGAAATCTATTCTGTGTCTGGTATCTGATGCCATGCTTATATGATGAAGGCCACAGAAGCAAACCCAGAGGCACGGAATTTAAAGAGTCCTCAGAGGTCTCTCTGGTTGGTTTCTTTTCCCGTGTTGATCCTCATCAGAGAACAAATTTACCAAAAGCCATCAGCCAGACACACCCAAGCTGGATGTGGGCCAAGAAGCAGCAGTACTGTTGAGATCTGGGCAGCGAGGTGGAAGGGTGACCAGGGCACCAGTCGGGGAAAAGCATGCGGGCATTGCTGGGCAGCAGCTGGCGGAAGTTTGGCCACGCCGGCCGGGGAACGTACGAGTGGTTAACCAGCGAACCCAGCCTCCCTCTTCTGGAAACTCAGCTGCAGGTCTGTACCTACAACTTATGCCTTTTCTTCCCCCAAAATATCCTTGTTAGCTTTAAAACCAACATCGCCTATACTGTTAGGAAAACTTAGTGGCAACGTTTTGCATTACAGGTGTGACAAAAATATGAATTCGCTGACTTGACCTGGTGTAAGGAGGTAACTTGAAAGCTGGATTCTTTTGAATAAATTCAAATAAAACTTGTCACAGAATATTCTAAGAACACCTGAGATAACAAATATATAAAAAAACACCTGACAGCAGAAGTCAGCAAATTCTGCATTTTTGCTCAGTAAACAATGTCT
Source organism: Neotragus pygmaeus (assembly GCA_006410875.1). NCBI lineage: Eukaryota > Metazoa > Chordata > Mammalia > Artiodactyla > Bovidae > Neotragus > Neotragus pygmaeus. The sequence continues at coordinate 566,792 of SJYV01056328.1, forward strand.
ACATTTAAAAAAAAACAACAAAAAAAGAAAGAGATTCCCGTTGGCCCTCCAACTGTTTCTAAGAAGCCAAGGATCTTACTTCAGGAGGGGCAGCAAAGAGTTAAAAGAGGTTTTGCCTCCAAGAAATGCAGTAGCTGCTTTGCTTTATCTGGGAAATCCCCAAAGGGGTCCCAATCTGAGGGTTCATTAAGGAAAAATATTTATAGAAACCTAAAAACTCAGAATTAATTTTATGGTCACGGGAAAAGTGACTGATACCACTGTCCCACAAGAAAGAGGGAAAGAAACCTATTTTCTTGTTTTCTAGAAAGTTGAGGGTTGAGATTGGTATTTAAGTTCTCTAAAACCAATTTTTACAGAAATAAATTATACATATATATGATATATCCTTCAGCAGTTATACTTTCTATTGCCTTTTTCTTTAAAGTAATCCCTGTACTGCAAAGTCCTTGAGAAATTTTAAAAAGCCACTTTGAGGGTAATGAACCATTTAAAACATTTGACTAAAGACATTCTTTCTGCATTAAAAAAAAAAAAAAATCCAAAACAATTTGAACCAATATACTATGAATCATTTAAAAAACAAAGATACCATCATAAATTTGTTCCATACCTCCATGGTCTCTTAATTAGGGGGAGAAAAAAGTTCTTTATCTTAAGAAATTGTCCTAATCTGCTGTATAAGTATCGATATCTAAACAAGATAACCCACCCAATGGAAGTACTGATTACAGAAGGGGACAGTAGCATCTTTCTCAATTTTTTGCAACTAATACGGTTAGTAGTATAAAGTAAGAGGATTACATAAAAACTTTTAAATAGAATATTAAGTATCTTCATATTCAATGCATATGGAACTTAGAGGGTATAACAGTATTTAAAATTTGATGCCCACAACAGTTTAGAAACTATTATTACCCACATTTATTGAAGGAGAAAGAAGAAAAATCAATTATACAAAATGGTCCGTGGTTATCAAGGTTGAAGAGTGATTAAGTATTAAGAGATAATAGCTTTAACATTTTAAATGATTTATCTAGTGGGAGAAAATAAACATAGTTTAAATTGCTTTTTGACTCCAACTTGATTTTTTAAATAATTGTAGTAAATTTATTTTTGAGTTCACCTATTCTTAAATCTTATATAATCAAAGTCCTTGTTTTATCATAACAGATTTTAAGAGTTCTGATAAACTAGATTATGTGTAAGAAAACAGAACAAATTCATAGTTTGTTGATTCATTATATTCTCAAGCCAACCTTCCAAAAAAGATGATTTTACTGTCATTTCATACTGAAGAAAAACTAGAATCAGAGGGGGTAAGTGAATACTCCATGGTCACACAGGTATCAGAAGGTTATATCGGAATTCAAGACCACAGCTGTCAAAGCCCAAAGACGATGCTCTGCTGCTCAAGAAAACCTTAAAAAAATTGCAAGGATTTTAAGCTAAAATATGATAACTCATGTCTTACCAAAACAAAATATCTAACAGTGTAAATATTAAATAGACCATCTAATTTCAAGTCAAAATAGCACACACAGTTGTAAATTTTTTAGGAATTAAAGATAACAACAACAAAAAACACTAGATAAATCAGTCTCTTAAAATATCAAGACCAGCAAAACATTTGTTCTTTTCACCAAAATCAAGGCAAAAAACCCAGCTCTCGTAATTTTACTAGTGTAAGTTTTATTTTAAATCAGTAGATCTTAGTATGTTGTTTTTTTTAAACACAATTATAAGGTTTTACACTGTTTTCTTTGCCTCAGTAGTAGTAGATACTAACATTCACATGCGTTGTGAATGGAGAAGCATTTTAATACTTATTTCTTAGCAGCTTTATGTAAAGAGATGTCCATGCAATTTGGAACAGGACTTCTTTTTTCATACCTTGCTGTTGGAGCATCATTCTGTGCCTATTATATTATTTACCCCATCAAGAGTCATCATTATTCTTATAAGCTGATACTATCAAATCAATACCTTTTAGGTTACTCAAAAATTTACCTGCAATTCTTTTTCTTGAGTTCCAAATTTCTATATTTATCCTCCAAATATTGCAAAAACAAACCAAAGGAATTTCACAATCTCAATCATCATAAGTATTGGCGATCCAATCAGATTTCAAACGTTATTTATATGTCATAGGAGCATGTAACAATCTCAGATTTTACTCCAGAATCAAAGAAGTTCCAAATGACCCTTGTGCAGCATAAAACATTGGTCTAATTCTAAATAAAGTACATAAATAGTAAGAGTTCTCATTCAATGAATGTGTGATGGACCTATCAACTAAACTTTATTCTAATATTTTTACTTCATTGAAAATATTGTAGGGTAGCCTCATGTACTTTTGACATTCTGAATTCATACTTTATAAGTACACTTTAATTCATTGGCATAAATGAATGATTAGAGTGATTTTTAGAGTAAATGATGGTGAAAGTGAAAGTCGCTCAGTTGTGTCCAACTCTTTGCTACCCCATGGACCACACAGTCCATGGAATTCTCCAGGCCAGAATACTGGAGTGGGCAGCCTTTCCCTTCTCCAGGGGACCTTCGTGACCCAGGAATCAAACCCGGGTCTCCTGCACTGCAGGCAGATTCTTTACCAGCTGAGCTATGAGGGAAGCCCAAATGATGGTAGAATAGGAAATGAAGACAGAGGCCAACCTTAGAACTCCAGGGGTCTTCTTTCCCCATCTTCTAACTCTATTCCGTCCCCCAACGCCAGGGCACCCAAAAGAAAAGTTCCACCCGGGAGGATGCGGAGCCCTTCCTGTTCATCCTTCTTCCAGCCACTGTCCTGCTCTTCCTGGCCTTTCTACTGCTCTTCCTGTATCGCCACTGTCAGACCCCTCGGCCCCAGGGCCAGGTTTCCGGCCTGGACCTCCCAGAGCACCCGCCTGCGGGGGAGGTGACCGACTTCCTGCCCGGCTTACCCTGGAGCAGCGAGCAGACCTCCCCTTCTTTCCCACTGCCCCTGGAGGCTGCCCTCTCCAAGGCGTGTTCACTGCCCTCCTATGAGGAGGCCACCAAGGATGCTCCTGCGGAACAGGCTCTGGATGCGGGCATTCAGTGTGGAGTGGGTTCACCTGGACTGCATAAGCAAATATAAACTGCTCCTGAAAACCATACAGAACATGGCCCTTCCCCCTTCAAATAGCCCACTTGGGCAGGGGGACAAGGGCCTCTGGACCTAAGAAACTGTCAGTCACTGGTGAACACGGCGATGAATGGGTTGGGGGTGGAGCTTGACAAATGTCAATCTTGTTAACTCATTTTCAAGTTCCTTAGGGGAAACTNGGGAGGTGACCGACTTCCTGCCCGGCTTACCCTGGAGCAGCGAGCAGACCTCCCCTTCTTCCCCTCTGCCCCCGGAGGCTGCCCTCTCCAAGGCGTGTTCACCGCCCTCCTATGAGGAGGCCACCAAGGATGCTCCTGGGGAACAGGCTCTGGATGCGGGCATTCAGTGTGGAGTGGGTTCACCTGGACTGCATAAGCAAATATAAACTGCTCCTGAAAACCATACAGAACATGGCCCTTCCCCCTTCAAATAGCCCACTTGGGCAGGGGGACAAGGGCCTCTGGACCTAAGAAACTGTCAGTCACTGGTGAACACGGCGATGAATGGGTTGGGGGTGGAGCTTGACAAATGTCAATCTTGTTAACTCATTTTCAAGTTCCTTAGGGGAAACTTTTCCCAGGTTATTCTAGCAATGACTGGGCTCTTCTATAACATATACCCCTGAGAAAAACAAAATGTTCTAAAATGATGAAGGGAAAAAAGAATTACTAGGGAACATAAGAACTAACTCTATAGAGAAAGAAAACACAAAAATGTTGATAAGCCAAGGATAACTACTTTGACCATCAAATAAAACGTTTCTTTCTACACAAGTTGTCCAGGGCCTCATTGTCTCACTTCTGTGTGCAAAGGCTTGGAGAGTTCTAGAAGGAGAGAAAAAGACAGCTCTAGAACTGCAGGGGTCAGTGGACCCAGTGTATTTTCAAGGCTGTTGTAAATAATGGTGAAGTATATCTCAATATTAATGAGGAAAGAACTGACATTTGCACGCATTTTAGCTAAAAAAAAAAAAAATAAAGTGCTACAAAATTCTCTCGTGAGTAGCATACCTTCTGACTTGCTTCGTAAACTGTAAGGATTTGGCTTGGTTTTTGCGGGAATGTCTCAGACTAGAATATCATGGGCTGTCCAACTGTGCTGTGGCAGGACAAAAGATGGCTGTTCCCACACATTATCTTGAGGGGACCCAGTGACAACGTATGTTCATCAAGCAGTATTAAGAGTAGAAATCAGTTTAACATTGGAAAGGAAAGGTCAAATCTTTTTTTTCCCCCTTATATAGGATTGAAAGTGAAAGTGAAGTCGCTCAGTCGTGTCCGAGTCTTCGCGACCCCATGGACTGTAGCCTATCAGGCTCCTCCGTTCATGGGATTTTCCAGGCAAGAGTGCTGGAGTGGATTGCCATTTCCTTCTCCAGGATATAGGATTGAAGGATTGTTTTATTTTTTATTTTTGCTATACAGTAGGTCTTTGTTGGTTATCCACTTTAAATGTANTGGCGTGCTGCGATTCATGGGGTCGCGAAGAGTTGGACACAACTGAGCGACTGAACTGAACTGAACTGAACTCTGAATCAAACTGGTACCAACCAGAGTTGGAATAGCGGCACCACCTCTCTTTATATAAGGTCAGCTGAATGACAAACTCTCCTGGCCTCTTTATCCTCCTCTGTGAAACAGGAAGACAATTCAGCACCTACCTCACAGAGTTGTGAAGATTAGAATTGAGTTAATATATGAATCCCATGGACGGAGGAGCCTGGTAGGCTACAGTCCATAGGGTCGCAAAGAGTCAGACACAACTGAGGTGACTTCACACACACGCACACATATAAAACGTATTATTTGTATGATCTTATAGCAAGTGCTCAAAATTAGCTAATTACATACACTTACACAAAGTTTACAGAGTACCCTGCATAGTTCTCTTAACTCAGTTAATCCTCAAAATAGTCCTACATGATAGGAACAGTAGGTGTCCTATTTTCAGATCAGGATACTAAGAGATTAAGAATTTTCCCAAGGTTACTCCTTAAGCACTTTGTGCTGTATTTCAGAGAACTGTTGGATATTATTTTCTAGGGAGATGGAAGGTTTAGGGACTAGTACTCTTGCCTGGAAAATCCCATGGATGGGAGTAGCCTGGTAGACTGCAGTCCATGGGGTCGCTAAGAGTCGGACACGACTGAGCGACTTCACTTTCATGCATTGAAGGAAATGGCAACCCACTCCAGTGTTCTTGCCTGGAGAATCCCAGGGACAGGGGAGCCTGGTGGGCTGCCATCTATGGGGTCGCACAGAGTCAGACACGACTGAAGTGACTTAGCAGCAGCAGCAGACATCTGACAAGTGAGGGGACAGAGGATGCCAACAATGGGAAAAAGGAAAGGAACAGTTATCTAAGCCTGGGAGCTTGCAGGTCAGAGGAGTGGCAGTTCCAGGGATGAGATCCTAGGATTCTGAAGGGAAGAGTTCAGAAGTTACTAGATGCAGAGAAATGAGCAGCAGAGGGGAGATAGCACTTGAGCTTGGAGGGGAAACCTGAATGCAGATGCAAAGGCTCTTTTTGAAGGGAAAACCTAGGTAAGATTGCTGAAGCACAACTCCTGATGGCCTGAGTTGGCAGGAAAACCTTCCCTGTATTATGGGTGAGGAGGAAGAAGCTGAACTATTGGTAAGTAAGAGAGCTGGGGCTCCTCCCCCACTTACCTGCATCCGGTGGCAGGTAGAAGACAAAGATGGCCAGGAGAGTGATGAGGATGCATGGGGCAATGACATTGACCAGGTAAAAGAGAGGTTTCCGGCGAATGATGAGGTAGAAGGTGACTTCTTCACGTCGTCCTTCCCCGCCTCCCCTAGGATCCACTGGAGGCTGAATTAGCCGAGAAGGCTTGTGGATAATCTCCCATTGGCCATTCTCTTGGTGGGGTGAGCGGGGAGAAGAGAAGGTGACAGATATGGGACATGTCTTTGTTGGTGCCAGATATGGCTTTTTTCTTTCTTTCTTTTTCTTTTGCCTGCTCCATGCTGTTTGTGGTAATTCCCCAGCCAGGGATTGAACCCAGGCCCTCAGCAGTGAAATCACAGAGTCCTAACTACTAGACTGCCAGGGAATTCCTAGATATGGCTTTCTCCACCACATCCTAGAGCAGAGGAGACCAATATAATAAGGGGAAATAAGGGGCTAGCTATAGACCCTGGGCTGGACAGCCCATCTCTATTTGAATGAGTCTCAATTTCCATACTCACAAAATATAGATAGTTATATCTATCTTGCTGACCTCACAGGGACTCGTTGATGGAGCATGTTTATCAGCCTTTTAGAAACTGGAAATCATAAAGCCCATGGACATGGAAGTTATACCCACTCACCAATAAAGGTCCCTTCATGAATATACACTTCCTGCCGCTCCTGCCCCTCAGGACTTAAGCCAGTTTGCAGGCTGACCTCTGAGCTGTCATAGCTATAGGAACTGAACACCATGGTGCAGTTCTGCCAGTCAAAGGGGAAGTAGGTGACCTGGATAGAATGGAGAGTTACTAGAGCTGCCAGCGAGCTGGTTGGGGCTGGGGGAGTTGGGGAGGTCACAGGGCAGACAGGGGTCAGAGGATATGGCCCCTCAGGAGCTAGAGACCACCAAGGGAGATCACCTAGCAGTGGAGTCATAGAGAAATCAGAAGGTTGTCTGGGGAGGCCATGGACATTGGAGGAAAGGTCACTAAGGAAGACTGGAAGTCAATGAAAGTGGACAGAGAAGAGGAAACTCAACAGAGGGTAAGAGAGAAGTGAAGGTCATGGGGATAATGGAGGAGTAGTCTGAGGGAGGGTTTCTACAATCGCCTTGAGCTTCCCAGATGGAGCCAGGAGACCTGGATGCTGCAACTGCTGCGATAGATGCCTGGTGGCTGCCAGCGCACGGAGCCATCGGAGGACACCACGACGTTGATGTCCAGAGCAACATCAAAATTTCCGTCGTTACTGTAGGAAAAGAATCAAATCAACTTGGATCAGGCCCTGTCCTCCGGAGGCCGCACCCCTCCGGAGGCCCTGCCCCATCTCCCAGACTTTGGGAACATCCTACTTGTTTAGGAGCACCACGTCGGGTAGCCACACGGATTCTGCTGAGATGCGGAGTGAATCGATGCCCGCGTGCTCCTCAGGGTCCCAGCTGAGTCTGTAGTCAGTCCATTCCTAGGGAGGCAGAGGCTGAGGGGCCGTCTGGGGTTGGAGGCTGGGAGGAGCCTTGGGACGTGCCCAGGAAGCCGAGGCAGAGAATGCAAGGGAGGAGAGCCGCGCAGGCCTGGGCTGTGGTTCTGAAGGCCTAGGCTCTGATTCCGGTTCCACGTGCACTCTTTGGGACCGCAATATCTAATTTTCCGTCCCTCGCATCGGGCCCCAATTTTTCTATTTTGTAAAAACGAGGGGGTTGACGAGCTAGTCTCTAAAACAGTGATTTTCAAACTGCAATTAGCGACCCTTTTAATGGGTCAGGAGTCACATGAGTGGCCCCAAACCAGGGTTTAAATTCTTTTCTGAAGCTTCTGTTTCAGTTATAAATGTGTTTTCTGAGGTCATGATGCAAAAAAAAATCTTATTGGGCGGGTCATTCGAGGAAATTGTAAAGGCAGCGAGGTCGCCCGCCCTTTCCCACCCTGCGGGGGTCTCCGTACCAGGTCTAAGTAGACTTTTGTGCTCATCTCCTCATCCTTCTCGTTCTAGAAGGGAAAATTTTAAGGGTAGATATGACGTAAGTGTAGAGAAATAAGGGGCTCGGTAGGTCAAACTCCCCCTGGAAACTCCCTTCTTTTTCTGAGTCGCACTCTCTCGGGTTCAAGCCTCATCCCCTGTAAACTGCGTGGATTTAAACCCTATCTCGCAAATTTCCTGCGGTCCTTGCTGCTGCTAAGTCACTTCAGTCGTGTCCGACTCTGTGTGACCCCATAGATGGCAACCAACCNTCGCACTCTCTCGGGTTCAAGCCTCATCCCCTGTAAACTGCGTGGATTTAAACCCTATCTCGCAAATTTCCTGCGGTCCTTGCTGCTGCTAAGTCACTTCAGTCGTGTCCGACTCTGTGTGACCCCATAGATGGCAACCAACCAGGCTCCCCTGTCCCTGGGATTCTCCAGGCAAGAACACTGGAGTGGGTTGCCATTTCCTTCTCCAATGCAAGAAAGTGAAAAGTGAAAGGGAAGTCACTCAGTCATGTCCGACTCTTCGTGACCCCCATGGACCGCAGCCTACCAGGCTCCCCCTGTCCATGGGATTTTCCAGGCAAGAGTACTGGAGTGGAGTGCCACCGCCTTCTCCGTCCTGCGGTCCTTACAGCCAGCCAATTCATTCACCAGTCCGGACATGGACCGATCTGAACCTCCATTTGCTGTTTATTAACTCCGTCCGGCACCAAGCTCCGCCCCAGCCTGTGACCCCGCCTCAAGACCCGCCCTCCGGCCAATCCAGCGGCCCCCAGCTCCACTTCAAGATCCGCCCACAGGCCTGTTCATCGTTTAACCCGACTCTACCCAGGTCGGTCCAGCAGCCACGCCCACAGCTTGTCCATTGGTCCGATTTCGACCCAACCTGCTCTAATATCCTATCAGTCTCCTAGTCTGGCTTCTCCCCGGACCCCCTCCCCCAGTGGTCCCTGGTCCCGCCCTGCCTAAAGCCACGCCCCTAGTCGCCTAATGGCGGGACGCAACTCCCNCATTTTTTTATGCTCACAGATTCTGTAGGTACCGCCTGTGTCTGCTCTGTGACCTCTGGGGCCTCAGCATGGAAGCAGGGCGGCTGTGTGGAGGATAAGGAGCTGGCGCTGTCGGAACCCTCGTCACTCACGTGTGGTGGTTGTCGCCAGCTGTCAGTCAGGACCTCAGCTAGGAACCTGCACGGAGCTTTCCATGGCACTGCCTGGGCTCCCCTTCAGCATGGTTGTTGGAATTCTAAGAGCGGGTAGCCCTAGAACTCGGTGGAAGTGTTTAACGACCAGGCCTCAGAAGTCACACAGTCTGCCCAGTTTCAAGGGAAAGGAGCCGAGCCCTCATTCTCTCATAGCAGGTGCAACAAAGTCACGTTATAGGAACAGCATGTTGGACAATGAGGCAACTGTCTCTGGGTAATAAAGTCTGCTTCAGGGATGGAATAATCGATGACCAAACGACATCAGCAATTGGCTCTAGTACTTCTCTCATATATTTGAATTCTTCTCTGACAACACGGTGGGATTGCCCTTTCACACCCTCCCAAAGTCAGCTAAGGCCTGATGACGTGCTTTGGTCCATGAAATAAGGATAGAAGTGACACATACAACAGTGCAGGATCCTCATGATTCCTAGATTCCATACTGGCAAATTCACCTACTTGCTGATATATCTTTGTAACCCTCGCATCAATACATCACTTTCTGGCTCATGGGTGGACGTGTATATGCGTAGAGTGGTGGAAAAACCAAGCCACCAGAGACACATTCCCAGATGAAGTCAAACAAAGCTAAGCTCTGTTTTCTACTTACAGGTCTCAGACATTGTCCTTCTCACAGTTTATTTAGTGGCACATTTTCCACATTTTGTGCTTTTTGCTGGTGATTCTGCTCTTTTAAATGCCCTCCCAGGCATAGTGCTGAGGTGCTGTCTAGTGCTCCTAAGAGAAAAGAAGGATGGGATGTGCTTTTGGAGAAGATATATAAACTTCAAGAACGCATAAGTTACAGTGCTGTTTTTTGTGAGTTCAATGTTAATAAATTAACAGCATATATTAGGGACTTCCCTGGCAGTCCTGTGGTTAAGACTCCATACTCCCAATGCAGGGGCACGGGTTCAATGCCTGGTTGGGAAACTAAGATCCCACATGCGGCACAGTGTGGCAAAATAGATGAATAAAAGCAGTTTGTCAGAATGGATTTTTTAAAGTATATACTAAATGAGTTATCTTTATGCAATAACACACATAAAATAAGGCTACATGTTGATGAAAATGTAACCAGAGGTTCACAGGAACCTAAGTCTGTATTTTCTCTAGTACCAATGGTTCAGTATTCACCAGCTCAATGTCCATGGTGACTGTATAGAACATACACAGCTGCCATGAATAATGAGCGATGGCTCAAATTCCTGCTTTAGGATTCTCCTGTGCTTGCTCCCCTCCTGGGATGAACTTGGAGACCCTGGTGATATAAAGGTGCCACAGTGCACCATCATAGTGCCATAAATCTTAAATAAAACATCTTCACGATGTCATGTAAACACCAGTTAAACATGAGCTAATAAAAAGAAAAATTTTACTTTAATTAATCAACAAAAAAAACTAGCTAGATAATTGGACATGTTAGTATAAAATGTGAGTCTTCTGAATTTCATTGTTCATTCTAACTGAAATTCAGTTCAGTTCAGCCTCNAACATGAGCTAATAAAAAGAAAAATTTTACTTTAATTAATCAACAAAAAAAACTAGCTAGATAATTGGACATGTTAGTATAAAATGTGAGTCTTCTGAATTTCATTGTTCATTCTAACTGAAATTCAGTTCAGTTCAGCCTCTCAGTCATGTCCAACTCTTTGTGACCCCATGAATCGCAGCATGCCAGGCCTCCCTGTCCATCACCAACTCCCGGAGTCTACCCAAACCCATGTCCATCGGGTTGGTGATGCCATCCAGCTATCTCATCCTTTGCCATCCCCTTCTCCTCCTGTCCCCAATCCCTCCCACCATCAGAGTCTTTTCCAGTGAGTCAGCTCTTTGCATCAGGTGGCCAGGAGTTTCAGCTTCAGCATCAGTCCTTTAGGACTGATCTCCTTTAGGATGGAATGGTTGGATCTCCTTGCAGTCCAAGGAACTCTCAAGAGTCTTCAACACCACAGTTCAAAAGCATCAGTTCTTTGGTGCTCAGCTTTCTTTACTGTCCAACTCTCACATCTATACATGACTACTGGAAAAACCATAGCCTTGACTAGATGGACCTTTGTTGGCAAAGTAATGTCTCAGCTTTTGAATATGCTATCTAGGTTGGTCATAACTTTCCTTCCAAGGAGTAAGCATCTTTTAATTTCATGGCTGCAGTCACCATCTGCAGTGATTTTGGAGCCCAAAATCCTAATTGAAATTAGGGTTTAAAATTAGTTTAAAATAAATTAGGGTTTAAAATTAGTTTAAAATAAATTAGGGTTTAAAATTTAGTTTAAAATAAATCCCTTTCTTTCCTTCCTTCTCTTCTTTTACATGACTAATTATCAACTTGTAAATATAGATAATTTAACCTAGTCACCTGTTATCTTAATTAATTGTATATTTCACACTCTATAAAATGAATGCCTCCAAATGTAGCCTCAGTTTTTATACAAATAAAATACTCTTCCCCTCAAAAAGCATTGGTAACTATAAGGTATGCTGCAGGTGAAAAAGAACAACAAATTTCTTAAGCAACACTGTAAATTATTTTCTTTTCCTCTTAAAAAAAATTTCTGTAAAGTAAAATTGTATTCTCAACTTGGCAAATTTACCTATGCAATGGATCACATCTGTTACATGAGTTAAAATAAACAGGCTAATTAAAAATAAGTCAAAATTCACCATTTAGCCTTCACTAAATAATTCAAACATATCTCAGCAATAATAATAGATTTGCTATAAACCCTGGAAAGTGTCATATATCCTCAGACCACTGCATACCAGTTTGAGCAGGAAAGGGGAAGGAAACAAAAAGACATCAATTGCTTTAAAAGCACGAGGCCCCACAGAACATGATATTATCCAGCAACAGAAAGGAATGTACTGATAGATGCTACAACATGGATGACTCTTGGAAGCATAACACTAAGTGAAAGAAGCCAGTCACCAAAGATCACATATTATATATAATTCCATTTATATGAAATGTCCAGAATTGGCAAATCCATACAGGCAGAAAGTAAAGAGTCAGACATGACTGAGTGACTAACAATGTGCTCTATACACTATTGAGACAGAAAACAGATGACTAATTGCCAGGGACCAGGAGGCTGGGTGTGCTGCATGCTCAGCTGCTTCAGTCATGTCCTACTCTTAGCAACCCCATGGACTGTAGCTTGCCAAGCTCCTCTGTCCATGGGATTCTCCAGGCAAAAATACTGGAGCGGGTTACCATGCCCTCCTCTAGGGGATCTTCCCAATTCAGGAATCAAACCCAAGTCTCTTATGTCTCCCGCGTTGACAGGTGGATTCTTTAACGATCTGAGCCACCAGGGGAGATTAGGAGTAACTGCTAAATTGTATAGCGCTTTTTTCTGGAGTGATGGAATGCTCTAGAATTAGTGCTGATGCTTGTATAATACAGTGAATATACTGAAAAACAATGAACTGTATTTGTTCAAATGGTGACTTTTACACCCGTGGCTGATTCATGTCAATGTATGGCAAAAACTGATACAATAGTGTAAAGTAATTAGCCTCCAATTAAAATAAATAAATTAAAAAGATAAATAAATAAAATGGTGACTTTTATGTTATGTGAACTATATATCAAAACAAAAAATTTTTAAGGCAGACCCACTGCTGCTGCTGCTAAGTCGCTTCAGTCGTGTCCGACTCTGTGCAACCCCATAGATGGCAGCCCACCAGGCTCCCCCGTCCCTGGGATTCTCCAGGCAAGAACACTGGAGTGGGTTGCCATTTCCTTCTCCAATGCATGAACGTGAAAAGTGAAAGTGAAGTCACTCAGTCGTGCCCGACTCTTCGAGACCCCATGGACTGCAGCCAACCAGGCTCCTCCATCCATGGGATTCTCCAGGCAAGAGTACTGGAGAGGGTTGCCATTTCCTTCTCCAATGCATGAAAGTGAAAAGTGAAAGTGAAGTCACTCAGTCGTGCCCGACTCTTTGAGACCCCATGGACTGCAGCCTACCAGGCTCCTCCA
>SJYV01056328.1:579790-707659 GCA_006410875.1 Neotragus pygmaeus
GGGTTGCCATTTCCTTCTCCAATGCATGAAAGTGAAAAGTGAAAGTGAAGTCACTCAGTCGTGCCCGACTCTTTGAGACCCCATGGACTGCAGCCTACCAGGCTCCTCCACCCATGGGATTTTCCAGGCAAGAGTACTAGAATGGCTATAATAAAAAAAGTCAGATAATAACAAGCGTTGGGTAAGGATAAGTGAAAAGAGAAAGCTCATACTCCACACCAGTGTGGAAGTGTGGAGTTCTAACCAATGGACCGCCAGGGAATTCTGTGGTACAGTCACTTTAAAACACCGTCTGCCAGTTCCTCAAAAAAGTAAATATAGCGTTACCATTTGACCCAGCAATTCCATTCCTAGCTTTTACCCAAGAGAAATGAAAACATGCCCAACAGAAACATGTATACAGATGTGCACAACAGTATTACTACTCAAGCCAAAAGTTTGAAGTAATTCAAATGATTATCAACTGATGAATGAATAAACAAAATGCTTATTGAACTGAATATTTTTCAGCCATTAAAAGGACTGAAGTACTGATACATGCTACAATGTGGATGAACCTTGAAAATATTTTGTTAAGTGAAAGCAGCTAGTCAGAAAGGTCCACATTCTATATGCTATGTCTGTGTCCTCCTAAACATTTGTATGTTGAAACCCTGATGCCCAATATGACGGGTTAAGAGGTGGGGGCTTTGGGCAGTGATGAGGTCATGAAGAAAGACCCCCACATGAGTGGGATTAGTGTCCTTATAAAAGAGACCAGAAAAACACTCCTTCCATCACGTGAGGATACAATAAGCAGTCTGCCACGAGGAAGAGAACTGTCATCTGACCTTGCTGGACTTGGACTTCCGACCTCCAGAACTGTGAGAAACACATTTGTGCTGTTTAGAAGTTACCCAGTCTGTGATATTTTGTTATGGCAGCCAGATGGATCAAGACACTATATGATCCCATTTATAGAAAAGGTCCAGAATAGAAACAAAGAGCAGATGTGTGGTTGCCTAAGACTGGGTGGTGGAGATTTAAGAATGATGACTAACGGGGTTTCAGTGGGGTTTCTTTTGCGGATGGAAGATGAAGACAATGTTCTAAAATTCACTGCGGTGACGGTTGCACAACTGTGAATACACACTAAATACCATTGACTGTTATGTCTTAAGTGGGTGAATTATACGGTAAGCGAATTTTTTCTCAATAATTCTCTTAGGAAAAAAAAAGACTAAATCTAACCAAAAACTTCTAAAATCACTAGGGCCTGGCCACTGTCCCCTTTCTCTTTCCCACCACGCCTTCCCAGCCTGTTACGTCTGATGGGGTGATTTAAGAGTTTGGGGGCCATTTGGTGGGGAGAGGACAAGAAACCAGGAAAGTTCAAGATTTTCTCAGGGTGTGACTGTGGCCTCACCCACTTCCTGCCCCTGGGCCCCTGACTGCCGTTTGGACCCTAAGCTCCCGTCTAGGTGTGAGTGGGGCGGCCCGCTTGCCTCTACCCCGGGATCCAACCCGGGCACGGAGCAGTGGGCCCACAGGGGTGCGGNGGCAGGTCAGGTGGTCTGGTATTCCCATCTCTTTCAGAATTTCCCACAGTTTATTGTGATCCACACAGTTCTTAGAGCTGAGTTATGGTACACAGAGATTCATTATGCAATTCTATCTATTCTGGGGACTGATCAAAAATCACCATAATAAAAAGTTTAGAAAACAACAATAAAGAGTGATGTAAAACTGTAGGGCAGAAATAAAGACATTATTTTATTATCAACAATAGTAATACAAAGGACTACCACTTAGGGGGTCTCTGTGGCAGGCACCTTGCTGGGCCCTTTACATGTACTTTTCATGAAAACTCTCATTTTACTATAATTCAGAGATGTCAGGTGTCTTGCATGACAAGTGGCAAACTTTAGATTATATGAGGCATAATCAGAGGGAGCAAATAGGAAACTAAAAGGGCTACACAAGGAAAAGTATGGACTACTGACACTTGAGAATAGGAAGAGGACCTATCCCTCCCACTTATAAAGAAGGTGGTGGGTACTTTGCAAACCAAGAAGAAACAGAGATTCACAAAGAAAGGAGTGACTCTCACTGTCAAATACCACACAAAGTGCAGGCAAGATAGCAACTAAAAACTGCTCACTGCTTTTTTACAGTTAGGAGGCTGGGAGTACCTCAAGCCTTGGGCAGAACTGCCACAGTGGTGGGGCTAGAAACCCCCATCACTTGGGAATAAGTGGGTAGCAAATCGGGCCTACTCTTGATANCAAAGTGCAGGCAAGATAGCAACTAAAAACTGCTCACTGCTTTTTTACAGTTAGGAGGCTGGGAGTACCTCAAGCCTTGGGCAGAACTGCCACAGTGGTGGGGCTAGAAACCCCCATCACTTGGGAATAAGTGGGTAGCAAATCGGGCCTACTCTTGATAAGATATGCTGTGAAGGGGACTTGAAAAATTGGTGTGATATTGTGATTTATAATAAGAAATACATATTTGGTCTTCATGCATTTCTAGCAGAGCTTCTAAAACCCTTGGAATTTCCTAAGTGATGAAAGTGATAAAGATGTCTTTTGTTAATGAGGTAACTCTTGGACCACTCCTAAAGGATGGGGCTGTCTGCCAGGAGAATCAACCATGTTTTTAGAGGGGTGGAACTCTTCCACACTTCTGACCTCTAGGGTTGGGAGAGGGGGCCAGAGATCAAATCAGTTACCAATGGCCAATGATTTATTCATGCTTATATAATGACGCCTCCATAAAACCCCAAAAGGATGGGGTTTATAGCACTTTCAAGCTGGTGACTATCTCTTTCCATGTGGCTATCTCTGAGTTATATCTTTTAAAAATAAGCCAGTTTAAAAAAAAAAGAGCCTCCCTAGTGGTCCAGAGTTAAGACTGGGCTTCTACAGCAGGGGTGCAGGTTCAATCCCTGGTCAGGAACTAAGATCCCTCATGCTGGCATGGCCAAAAAAAATTTTTTTTTAATAAATAGATAAAGACCTCAAAAAACCACACAACTAAACCAGTGATTTAATAAGTAAATGTGTCTCTGAGTTCTGTAAGCCACTCTAGCCAATTAATCAAACCCAAGGAAGGAGGGAAAGAGGAGAGCAAAAAAGTTGCCTTAAAACTCAGCATTCAGAAAACTAAGATCATGGCATCTGGTCCCATCACTTCATGGCNTCGTGTCTCATAGGTTTAACTAAAAAATACATTTAAAAAATTGGTCTGAGTCCTAACCCCATTCCTGTACAAATAGGAAAAGGGGATCGGGAGCCGTCGTTACTCTAGATGCCACATCTCAATTTTGTTTCTTTGCGGCTAAAAAAAAAATTGATAATTTCCCCAAACTCTTGATGGGACCCTCCGGGCAAAGGGGCGGAACAGTTGCTTGCTTTCAACCTGAACTGAGAGGCCGCCAGCGTCTCTAATCTAAATATGGGAGCAGCGGGGGAGGGCCCCTGTCGGAGCTGAGAAGTCAGAACCTCGGGCCGGACCCAAGGGCAGCGCCCCTCCCCAGGACAGGCCGTCCCAGTGGACCAGAGATCAAGGTATCTGTACTGTTGCGTCTCACGTTCTGCCTTAGAATTGTCTCCTCCAAGTTTTCCCTGTTCCATCTTAGCCCGGAAGTTATGAGATCCGACACTACGGGCCTGCCAAGTGGGTCAGCACTGCGGTTGAGTCTATGGACTGGGATTCAGCCATGCAGACTGGCTTTACAAGGCTGAACAGCTACATTCAAGGCAAAAACGAGAAAGGTGAAGGCGGTTTACCTTTAATGACTGTATTGTGGTGGTTGAGTGGCGTGGCTTATTAGGGTTTCACTTATTAAAGAATATATTTTTAGAATAGCAAAATAACCACATGATCAAAGACAGTGTCCGAAGAGGAGGGAGGCCTATGCTCAGGATCCTTCCCGTCTTGAGGAGGGCCTCTGTTCTCCTTTCTGTGACTGCTGAATGAACTGGGCCTCTGTGTACCTAGCCTTAAGGCCTTTTCATGGCTAATGCTTTGAGATAATTTGGTGACTGGTAAAACAAGAGATACTAGGAGGCAGGAAGGATCAACAAACACAAGATCCAGAGTCTCAAGATCTGTCTTCTGGTTTGGCACTGATGCTGTTTAGATTTAGCAGGTCACTTAGCCAATGAGACCTGAATTGTATAAGTAAAGAATGAACTAGACCACGTGATTTCTAATTTTCCCTTCTATCCCTAAAACTGTGGACTAATGAGAAGTATTGATAGTACAAAAACAATTATAATGTTAATAGTACAGAACGTGTTTAATGTGCACAGTCGCTAATTGTAATTTTGCCCTTATTTTTAAGATGAAAATTATCTTAAAGGTAAATATTTATGTCAGGAAACTCAGGTCAAAAAATAATTATGTTTTAAAATGTTGTCATAAATACACTAAATCTGCTTTCATGGCCTCCTTTGCATCTAAATATATATTTTTGTGGCACAGAGATGAAAATAAAGATGACAGCTCCAGTGACCAGCTACGTGGAGCCCGGCTCAGGTCCTTTTAGCGAGTCTACCATTACCATTTCCCTGTATATCCCCTCTGAACAGCAATCTGATCCGCCCAGGCCTGCAGAGTCCGATGTCTTCATTGAAGACAGAGCCGAGATGACGGTGTTTGTACGGTAAGTGGTAGATGTCATTCGTAGACTGCTGACTGCTGGTTTTACTTGTGGGCACTCATAGTTTAGCGCCTGTGTAGTTCAGCTGCTGTGCTTTTCACCCTTCCATGAAAACAGGCCTAGTGCATTTCGTGGTGTTTTTCTAGTGACTTGTTTCATATGTCACTAAGGGTCTGTGACATGAAAAAATGAATTCATTTGAAGAGACGTCTCATGCATCCCTCCCACATATAAGAAGCAACACAAATTACACTCCCACCCCACCCCTCAAATGCATTCGACTGTCTTTGCCTGCCATCTAGTTAAATCTGGAGAAAAACACTTTAAAACAGTGCCTGGTACCCCTCCTCCCAAGTCTAGGTTCTGATAACCTCAAACTCTTCCTTGTGCCCCCAGCCTAAAGGATGGCAGCTGCTTCCTACAGTTCTGCCTCTAGTGGTTTACCAGTTCCTTTTCAGTTTTTCAGACCTGCAATACCTTTCCACTCATTCCTTGTATTAAATTCTCTCTGTTGGTATTTTTAAAGAGCCACACAAAGTACATAATAGTCTTGTATTAGAGTCCCTTTGTTATTCCCTTTCTCACCCTCTTATATCCCTTGGTGACTCAGACGGTAAAGAATCTGCCTGCAATTCAGGAGACCCGGGTTCCATCCCTGGGTTGGAAAGATCTCCTGGAGGAGGACATGGCTACCCACTCTAGTATTTTTGCCTGGAGAATTCCATGGACAGAGGAGCCTGTGGGCTACCGTCCATGGGGTCAAAAAGTAGAAAGGACTGAGCGACTCACACTTTTACTTTTACCCTCCCTTGTTAAAAGACTGTCTCTCTGCCTCTGTTTCCTCAAGTCCCATGTACCCGTCAGACCAGCACAGCCTGGAGCAGCCTCACCTGCTCCTTGGGCTCCCGTCACCCTCCGCAGCACACTTGGACTTGTCACTCGAGGGCAGTGCTTTCCCATGTGTCTCCGGCAGCATCCTTGTGCTGACCTGTCTGGCCCCGTGATCCTTGTCTATCCTGTAACTCGGAATGTCACCTCTTGTCTTTCCTCTCCTCCTGGTTCTCTCCCACCGGCGGCACCTCATCTACTCCCCACCCAGGGGCCACTGTTGATGGCCCTTACTGACCCTCATGTCATGGTAGACGTGCTCTGGGTAGTCTGTTCACACTGCTTCAACTATCTGTGGCCCGCGACTCAAATTTAGTGTCTCCAGCCCTGATTTTCTACTAGTTGGGCATCTCCGTGTCGGGGTGGAAGATCAAGCCCAACAGCTCTGAAACCCAGCTTTCCCCCAAGCCTTCTCTGACCTTCCAGTGCCTGTGTCAGTAAAGCATCTCACTGGTCCGATAGCCTCCCTAACAAGGACCACTGTGGCCATCAGCATGCTCCGCCCTGATAATCAGTCTCCAAATCCAGCCCGTTTGCCTCAGAAACAGTCGTGATTCCTTTCCCTTCGCCCCCCACTGTCACTTCCTGGGGCCCTTACCTTACAGGGACCTCAGCTGAGCCCTCTGTGCTACCCCAGTCGTCAGCGCGTGCCTGACGCTCACCAGATACTCTCTGCCCACCAGTCTCCTCCTCTCTCCTGCCCTCCACTCTGGAACTCTGACCTTTCTTACAACAGCAACAAAACCCCAACCTGTTACAGCGTTTAAAAATCTGTTGGTTTCCTCTTGCTTCAGCGTGACATTCAGACAGTTCACACTGTACGCATCGCCTTCATAATGTGGTCCAACCTGTCTCCCTGACATCTGTGTTCCCCTCTCCTCCTGCCCGTCACTGAGCCGGCCAAGTTCCTCCACATCTCTTTACCTTTGACTTTAGACAAGTTGCTGAGATTTTCTTTGCCAAAATCTCCTCATCTATGAGGAGTCAGAGTACCTACCTACCTCACAGAGTTGCAGTGAAGATCAGATGAGTTAATTCACATAAAATACTCAGAACATGGCTTCCCTGGTGGCTCAGATGGTAAAGCGTCTGTCTACAATGTGGGGAGACCTGGGTTCAATCCCTGGGTCGGGAAGATCCCCTGGAGAAGGAAATGGCACCCCACTCCAGTACTCTTGCCTGGAAAATCCCATGGACTGAGGAGCCTGGTAGGCTACGATCCATGGGGTTGCAAAGAGTCGGACACGACTGAGCAACTTCACTTCACTTCACTCAGAACACGAGCAGGGTCTTACTACCAACTCTAGCTCCCTCCCTCTTCTCTGCTTGGAGAGCCTGCTTTCATCCTTTAGGACCTAGATCAATGGACAGCTTGTCCATGAGGTCTTCCTCAGTGTCTGCAGTCAGCCAGCCACTCTATCCTATGATTGTAAAATCTAATGATTTATAGATTGTAATATCATCAAAAATACAGCAACATATTTCTCTGCCCAAATCCGATCGCTCCTGGTGAAGCAGGTATTTGGGGGAGGCTCAATATTTATCTATGTCCTGAATAAAGCCATGGATAGATCATTGTAAAACAACATGTATTCAGAGGACAAAAGATGATCTCTAAGTAGGAGATTCAAGATTTGATTGCAAGGAAGAAGTGAGATCTGAAACAGATTGCCTTTAGGCAGAACATATTATACTAAGAGTTTGACTATTCCTTAAGGAAATAAATAATAAATTTGGCAGTCAGAATGTTTCCTAACACATGGTTCAGAATTATTATTATCAGTCAACATGATGAAGATTAAGGAGAGTTTTGTCAATTGTCTTCAACATTTTATTTTATATACATGTGCACAGATTCCTATACTTATTCAATTAGGATTTAAAAGGTACTGCATGCTAGGAATGACTAGGTGCCTGATAGACATTGTTGAATAAGACAGGCCTGGTTTGTACTCTTGAGACTTACATCTTATCTGAAGAATAGTAGGAATCCTTTTCCATTGGCATATTGATAATAAACTTTGTGCTAAAGAAGAATTAGAAATCCTGTTAGAAATGTTGTTTTCCTATTCTCAAACTTCAGATTCATCGTGTTTACATGTCAACAACTCGGCTAAGTCAGTGTGCTGTCATGATTTAATCTCAGGGTGTTTTTGTTTGTATACTTTAAAATCTATACTTAAACTTTTAATTTCCCATTTTTTATTAGAATCTTTTGACTGTCTTTTCATTCCCATCCTCTTAGCAGCCTCCTCACTGGTCCCTTCTCTGCAATCTAGTGTCCATCTCTCTGCCTATATTCTTACCCAGATCTAATCAAGTTACTTTGCTGCTCAGTATCCTTTGGAATAATCTAAAAAGGCTTTAGGATGATACACAAAGTTCTTATTTCCATGTCTGACTCACCTTTCTGACTTCAATTTATGCCTGTGAAAATGCTTTGTGTTTTTTGGACTTTTGTTCTCTTATCCTTCCCCTTTCTCTGCCCAGGAAAACCATCCTCCATTCTAGACCCAACTCAGAGATACACCTTTACCCTTGATCTGATCATATCCTCAGTGTTCCCAAGCACTTTGATTCTGTCTCTGATAAAACTCAGACTGTATGAAGAGAGTCGCCAAAATGTCCATCTCTTCCATTAGACTGAAAGTTCATAGGATCAAAAATATATTATGTTCATCTGTCATACAGCACCTACCCTTTTCCAAGGAGAAAAAGGGGTAGTGTTTGACAGAAAATAGGGAGAGAAGGCAGTGGCACCCCACTCCAGTACTCTTGCCTGGAAAATCCCATGGACGGAGGAGCCTGGTGGGCTGCAGTCCATGGGGTTGCTAAGAGTCGGACACGATTGAGGGACTTCACTTTCACTTTTCACTTTCCTACATTGGAGAAGGAAATGGCAACCCACTCCATTATTCTTGCCTGGAGAATTCCAGGGACGGGGGAGCCTGGTGGGCTGCCATCTATGGGGTCACACAGAGTTGGACACGACTGAAGCGACTTAGCAGCAGCAGCAGAAAGTCTGAAAGGGAGCCTACTGAGGAGGTTTCACTGTGGTCTGACCTGGAGCATCAGCATTATCAGGAGTTTATGAGAAATGCAGGCACTCAAGCCCCACCCCAGACACCCTGAAACAGCATTTTCCCAGCTGACTTGCATGCACATTCGAGTTTGAGAAGCACAGCATTAGAGCACAAGATGGTGAAAAGTCCAAATCTGCCTAACAGATGAGACCCTGTGCCTCCTCCTGGGTCCCCTCAGGGTGTGTGAGGTCACACTGAGCCTGGGAACCAGAGAAAGGGAACAGGTCAGTTCAGGTGCCTAGAGGGAGGAACTCTGACACGGCGCTTTATCCATATTTCCTTGTATTAGCCTCTGCTTTTTTTCCCCTAAACTAGCATTCACATGAGTATTAAAATCACTGATGGTCATTTACTTTTTCCTTTGTAGGTCTTTCGATGGATTCTCTAGTGGCCAAAAGAATCAAGAACAACTCTTGACATTAGCAAGCATTTTGAGGGAAGAAGGAAAAGTTTTCGACGAAAAGGTTTACTACACCGCAGGCTACAATAGCCCTTTCAAATTGCTTGATAGAAATAATGAAGTATGGTTGATCCAGAAAAATGAAACCTCCAAAGCAAGGGAATGAGAAAAGGAGAGAAAGGTCTACTGTCTGGGGCAAAACTTTTGTTTAACATTGACCTCATCATTACCTACAAGCAAAATGTATCTAGTATCTCTACCTGAGAGTACTACAATGAACTGAGCTTATTTCCACTGTGCCTTTTTAACGCTTGATGCCGTAGATACACAGATAATAGGGGACAGAATTCTATAAACATGTAAATCTGGCTTTATTTCTGTGAGGCTCCAGGGAAATGGAATGTTCTCTCTTCATTGCTGTGTCACAATCATGTTGCCTTATTTCTACTTGGATTTGCGTCATTACCCACTCCTGATATTTATCATCAATAAAAATGGTAATATTTATCCTGTGTGGAACTACAAGGTTGTCAAGCCTGGAGAAGTGAAGTTCAGTTGGAAACAAAAATCAAATCATATTCTGAAGCTGCCACTGTTACTTTCTCTGTTGAGCCTGCTCTCCTATCTGCCCATGCCCCCACCACACAAGAAGAACTCACAGTACTCAGAAGTCTTGCTAATATTTTGTGATAAAAATATATTTGTGAAGTTAGGGACTTCTGATTTAATTTTGATACTCAAGAAAGACGTGCTTTTTCCAAACAAATCTATACAGACATAGAATTTTTAAATTCACTTGAGTTTTTAAAGTATTTTACGTGGTATTTCTGGAGGTCACATAAAAATGATTCAGTATTCAAAGAGTGGGTAGTTGCAAAATGAGGAAGTTTGAAAATCGGACCCAACTGTATTGGAATGTGCTTGTTCTGGAGAAGACATCACATTCAAACACTTGGTAGCCTGTCATGGGAAGCTGTACTGTGGGCTCCTAGGGGATGATGGTTGTAGGTGTGAAGGAGAAAAGCAGGCTGGAGCTCAGTAACATCCATTGAATGACATTACTTCCTGTTCCCATCTTTGTGTGTGTTCAAGCAGGGATCATGTGATCACTTGTATGGAAGATTTGGATATTCAGTGGATGAAAGAATGGGGCTAGAGGTCCCAAGGTCCCTTCAGCCCCAACACTATACAGTACCTCTTAGAATTAACCTCCCTAACCTGGATACACTAGACCAACGTACCTACAGTGAATAGTTTCCATAGCTATTTACGGATCACCTTCTAGGTATAGTCTTCTAAGCATTTCACTTGAATTCCCAGTCAACCCTCAGAACAACCCTATGTGTCACCTTGTGTCATCTCCATTTCACAGATGAGGACATAAAGGCATAGAGATGTTAGGTAACTTGCCCCAGACGGCGTCATAAGGGCAGAGGCGGGTTCCAGCCCAGACAATGGGACTCCTGGATCTAGGCTGTTAACCACTGGGCATACTGGCTGGCTGCTGCTGCTGCTGCTAAGTCGCTTCAGTCGTGTCCGACTCTGTGTGACCCCATAGACGGCAGCCCACTAGGCTCCCTGTCCCTGGGATTCTCCAGGCAAGAATACTGGAGTGGGTTGCCATTTCCTTCTCCAATGCATGAAAGTGAAAAGTGAAAGTGAAGTTGCTCAGTAGTGCCGAACTCTTAGCGACCCCATGGACTGCAGCCTACCAGGCTCCTCCATCCCTGGGATTTTCCAGGCAAGAGTGCTGGAGTGGGGTGCCATTGCCTTCTCCTGGGCCTACTGGCAGTCCATGTTTAAGAGTGCAGTTTTCTCAGGCCATCAGCAAACTCAGACTGTGTGGATGGGTTCTTCCTGCATGTGATTACATGCATAGTTAACATGATCATGACCTCAGAGAGGCCTTTTAGATTATAATTTTTGATAGAAAATAAGCTAGGTTTCCAGTTTCAAAATTACTACTATATGGATATACTTTTTAAAATCTTAAGCAATTGTTTTCCAGAGGTATTTTGTTGCATTAATTGGTTTTGATTCTTTGCATTTTTGTGTTTGCCGAGAAGAAGTTGAATTTCTTGTTTAGCCCATTTACCAAAACTAACTGTGGATCTAACCCTTCTAGCTTTCCTACTGATGAAATGTCCACAGTACTCGCCTCTACTGGTATGAGGTAAATATTTACATATTTGCTCTATAACCCTATAAAAAATAGGCATCTCTTATGTAGCAAATTCCATTTTAGATGAGAAAAGTATATTTTCGATTGCCAAGATGTAGTTGTAATCTGAAACATGTCCCATAAAAAAGCAATTTTGTAATCTTAAGTCCAAGGTATGCCATTTTCCCTCCTTCTCTGTAAATCATAAATGAAAACATTTTTCAACCCTAAATTAATCCAGACCAGACAGGATTTCTCACAGCAGTGAATCAGTTATTTTAATTATGTGGCTGGCACTGACTACAAAATATCCCTCAGTAGTTCAGTTGAGCTTTCTCTTCTCTTATGGATAGGAGTTGAGCTTTCTCTTCTCTTATGGGTAGGAAATTCATGTCTAGATTCCTTTCTGAGGCTAAATGTTCCACTCTTCCTGTTGGTCTAATTCATGCTCCATCAATGAGACCTTCCTCCATCTTCAGGCTCTCCCTTTCCTCATGCTCCAAACACTCTGCTCACCAATAGGCTCTGATTCTGCCTGATATTCCACCCCCCCACCCCCCACCCTCAAAATAAAATCCTAGTTATCCTAGACCCTTACTTGGGACAAAAATTTCCATCTCTCCCTTGCCTTGATTATCCAGTTTCTCTGGAAAGAGTTGTCCAGAGGCTTCCTTGGAGCTCTGGGTTGGGAGGACATATTTCAAGAACTGTGATGGGGAATTAGGGCAGTAGTGTTAAAGAACCCGCCTGCCAATGCAGAAGTAAGAGATGCAGGGTTGGGAAGATCCCCTGGAGAAGGAAATGACAACCCACTTGAGTATTCTTGCCTGGAAAATCCCATGGGAAGAGGAGGGTGGTGGGCTACAGTCCATGGAGTCACAAGAGTCAGACACTTAGGGAGCAAGCAGCCGCACGATAGGGAACTAAGACGGGCAACACCCCCGTCACTGTGTTTCCCACAGACCCATTCACACTTGTATGTCAATTTTTCATAAGATACACTTCTAAGTCTGCAAATTCACTTAAACTGAGTTCATTCATTCATTTCTAGTCATCCTTTCGCCCTCTAGAAATCTTTCTTTTCCTTCTAAATATTTCACGGAAATGTCATTGCATCTTTCAGTAAGTCATTATGGAGTCCCTCCTGTGTCATAGGCTCTGCACACTGTCCAGGGGTGTGGCTATAGTGGCAGGCAGAAATGCGTCCCCATCAGTAAGGTGAACCCATCAAATTAAACCACGTGGTCCACTCTTCTCAGTCCAGCTTCCAGTTGAGAACACAGCAGTGAGCAGGACAGGCAGGGCCCCGTCCTCGTGTTGTGTACGTTCCAGAGTGAGAGGGTGCAGATACCAGAGGGGCCGTGAGATAGAGTGTGGCTGGGCAGGGTGCAGTGGCCGTCACGTGGAAGGTCAGATCAGGCCTCCCCAAGGAAGAGACATGAGACCTGAATGGTGAGAAGGTGCCATTCAGATGACAGCCTGGGGGCAGGGAGAGCCTTTTGAGCAGAGGTGACACGTCAAAGGAAGAGGCCACCTTGGATATCCAGAACAAAGCTGCACATACTGCTTGCTGAGCAGGGAGCACTGTGCTGGCAGGACACAGCCTCTCCAGACAAAGGGAACCGCTGACTTGTACAGGGTTTCCGTAAGTGCAGAGTTCTAGGATTAGCAGACTTGCAGAGTCACTTAGGAACGGACTGAGCTTTAGTTGTGGAGGTGTGGTTACTAGAGTGAGGCCACTGCTGATGAGCAGGTTTTAGGAGCCTGGTTCAGAGGCAAGATTACTGATGCAAAGTTGTTATCGATCACTGCTGGCACTTATTTGCAATTGTGGCCAAAGCAAGGGCCTGTCTTTTCTGAGGTTTGGAGTCCTGGCAGGCAAGCACAGGGAGGTGGACCACTTGGATCTACCTTCCCAGAAGGACCATTGCCCAACCATGAGGGGTGTGATTAGCTGATGTCACCAGCTGTTACTTTCTTCAGGATCCACTGCAGATAAAGACACACTGTTCTCCAAAATAAAGACACACTACTCTCAGGGAGGTATCTTCTCTACAAAGGCAGTGAAAGCTGACAGCACACTTTTTTTCTGGCATCTTTCAGCCAATGACTGAGCAAGTTTGTGGCACAAGAACCTAGGCATTTTTGTCTGACTCAGGACCCTTTGTATAAAGTCCTGGCTCCGGAGTTCCCTAGGGGGCTGGTGAAAAGTGAAGTGAAACTGTTTGTTGCTCAGTTGTGTCCAACTCCTTGTGACCCCAAGGACTGTAGCCCACCAGGCTCCTCTGTCCATGGAATTCTCCAGGCAAGAATACTGAAGTGGTGGCAGTTCCCTTCTCCAGGGGATCCGGACCCAGGGATCAGAGTCTGTCAGATCTGTGTTGCAGTCTCCAGATCTCTTCTTCCCTTTCCCTTTCATTGGTATGACGTCACCATACATCGTTTGTATTCCCAGCCCTGTCTCAGCATTGAACTGGCACAGCTGGTATCAGAGTGGTCCCAAGATCATGGGCAGTAAGACAGCACTCTGCGGACTGGGTCACAAACTCCCATCCCTGAGGACAGGCCATACATACACAGCTCCTGGCACGAGGCTGTCTAGTTATTAAGTTTAGGTGGAATGGCATACTGGTGGGAAGGAATGCAGTGACTGGTGAATGATTCAGGTGCTTTAAAAATTGGGGTTGGGGTAGATAATGAGTGTAAGGGCAGTGAACTTGAATGGTCATGACTGAGTTGGATTGTTGTACCACAATGATCCAATGTCCCAGGTGGATCACAAAAGTTAATTAACCTTTAAAGCTATGCGTAAGGGCCAGAACCTCTTTGGTAGCTTGTTAAACAGTCCTCATCTCATACTGAAGGCAAGTGCAGGATTGGATGGCAAAAGTAATAACTGCCAACAGATGTTCAACCAAGCCTGATGTGCTGTGTCAAGGTCAGAATCAAACCTGGAATGTGAAATGGGGACATCTGGTGCATGCCACCCACAACTTTGACTCCCTAAAGTTTCTGAACATTCTGAGCCTATAAAAGAGACCCACCCTCCCTCCATTAAGAGCTAGAATCACCACCTCTCCCTCCTCTCACCCTAACACAAGGAAAGACAAGATACAGGTCTTCCCCACCCCCTAAACCCCCCATAAGGCGGCAGGCAGCCCTAGGAGCTGTCCCTACCCAGCTACCAGGCATTTACCCAAGCTTAAATCACAGCATAACCTGGCAGAAGCCAAGGTGGGCCTGATGAAGAGTTGGACGACATGCCAAGGTTGCCACGTGGCTAGCCGGCATGTCCTGGAAAGGGCCAGGAGAATACCCTTGGGGCCAGGCTTTAGCGGTGCCTGGTCAAAGATGCCAGGACACAGACCGAAAAAGGGAAAGCTTGACTTGGAATATTGCTCAGAAAACAGCACTGAAGGCCATGAATAAAACTCCAGGGGACAGTGCCTAGGAGCCAGAAAAAAGTGATAGAAATGTTGGAGTGCCTGAACTGCTGGGAGAGGTAACAGAGGAAGGAAGTCTCACGGAAGGGGCATGCAGGAATGCGCATAGCACATGTGGCAAGGAGGCCTGTCAGGGTTTTCTCTATTTGGGCTGTTCTAACAGATCATCATAGATTCAGTGGCTTAAACAAAGAGAAAAGTGTTTCTCATGGTTCTGAAGGCTGAGGACTCCAAGATCAAGGATCTAGCTGAATAAGTGCCTGGTGAGGCCCACTTCCAGCCATCTTCCTCCCACCTTCTCACATAGCGGAGAGGGAGGGGGCTCCCTGGTCCCTTTCTCTTCTTGTAAGGACACTAGTCCTACCTGGGGACTCCACTCTCATGACCTCACCTAAACCTAATCATCTCCCAAAGGCCCATCTCCAAATATTAATACCATCATTTGAGAGCCAGGGCTTCAACATCTGAATCTGGCGGGGGTGGGGCGTGGGTGGAGACAATTCAGTCCACAGAAGCTGTGTTCCATGGGAAGGTTCAGAGGCGCCACCATTTTCCAAGGCCAGTGGTCACCTAAGGGGGAGACAATTCAGTCCACAGAAGCTGTGTTCCATGGGAAGGCTCAGAGGCGCCACCATTTTTCAAGGCCACTGGGCATGCACTGGTGCAAGAGGCATGCACATCACCAAGGACTCTGTGGAGGCTCTCTCTGCAGTCTGGGCTGGAGAGGCTGGGATAGGGCTCTGCTTGCTGAGAGCAGTGGGGGTGATGATGTGACCTTGCAGGGGCCAGGTGGAAGTGCTCACTGCAAAAGTCAGGATGTATCAATTATATTAAACACCAAGGTCAAAATGGTAGCCAAGGGGGCCTGTCTTGTTAAGTCTTAGGAGATAGTTAATAGAACATGACATCCTTAAGGACAAAATTCTTTGGCCACCTGATGTGAAGAGCTGACTCATCGGAAAAGACTCTGCTGCTGGGAAAGATTGAAGGCAAAAAGAAGAGGGTAACAGAGGACAAGATGGCTGGATGGCATCACTGACTCAATGGACATGAGTTTGAGCAAACTCTGAGAAATGGTGATGGACAGGGAAGCCTGGTATGCTGCAGTCCATGGGGTTGCAGAGTGAGACACAATTTAATGACTGAACAACAAAGGATGAAATCAAGTAACCAATAAGAGTAATTATATATAATCAAAAGAGAGCAAGGATGGATCTGCAGGGGGCTGAGATCATCTTCCCCCTCAACTCCTTCCAAACCCCACAAAACTGTAATCCCTTGCCCAGTTTCCAGAGACAAAACTCACTGGCTGAATAACTGGATCCTTAGGGGAAAGATCACTGCAATATTTCAGCAAGTGTATACACTAAAGATTCTGCGAGTGTTTTTCCAATAGGTCCTATGATCATTTACTCAGGTGACTGTACACTGGAGAAAGAAAAAAATACCCAGATATGTCAGGGTTCAAATTGACATTTGATACCTAGAAACTCCAACTATCATCATAGTTCCCCTCCTATTTTAAAATGGGAGCATAAGGACTTTGGAAAATAAATGGAGTTCTAGTCAAAGTTTGGCTTATAGTGGATTCCCTCGGTCTTCAAACCCTCACTGATTATTTCTCCAACCCTCAAATATATAATTAAGATTGACATACTTGACAGACAAGATAACCCCACACTGATTCACTGAGCCTTAGCTCATGTTCACCATAGCCAACTCCTCTTATCTTCCTCTGAGAACTGTATCAGTCACCTGCAAAGCAGGTGACCAATGACTTACCCAGTGGGTCTTGGAGGTAAACAGCCCAAGGCTGGTATGGTGCCTCTGGACGTTATCAACGAACCAGGCTCCTTTCCCCTCTGCTTTCCACACCATGTGGCTTCTTTCATCCTTGTTGCTGCCTCAAATGTTGCAATAGTAGTTTCTCCTCCAGCCTCCCATCCATTCGAGGGATAAAAGAAGGAAGGGGATGGTACCTACACAAGAAAAGCAGCTTTCCTGGAAACTCACAGACTATTACCTATGTCTCATTGGCCAAAACTGTGCCATGTGGCCTTTCTGACAATGGGGGAGGAGGGGTGGAAGTGTTTTGGTTGGTCTGAACCAATTTCAGGTGTTCTGTTGGTAAAGAACTCATGTGGTGGGGGAGGGGGTTCCAGCAGGGTTTTCCCAGTGTTCTTCCTTTTCTATCTACTGTGACAGTAATGTTTTATAGGATAGTTCATTGTATGTCTTTTTCACCAAGTTCGATGTAACTTAATTACCTGTAATCCACATTTTTCTTAGAACTCCCTCATTTTTACCTAGCACATGATTAAGAATTTGATAAACGGTTTCTTTTTTTTCATGCTAAACAAATGACTATAGGTCACTAGTTCTGTTTCTGTGAATAAAGGCTGGCCTCTGTGCAAGGTAGATTAGGGCAGCTCACTGCAAAAAAAAAAAAAAAAAAAAACCCAACTATGTTACAGTAAGTGAATAGTCTATAAAAGGAAATCAGATCTCAAGAATCAGGTCCATGTTTTATTCAAAAGACCCTTCTTCCCCACCTCAACAATATTCTAATATTTGGGAAAGTAAATTATCCTATTGTGCTCATTTCATGATGAAATCCCAGCAATATAAACAATTATACAAATTCAGTTAAGCACATTAATGCAGAACCAACAAGGCCAATCTTGTGTTTCTCCTGTCCTCCCAGGATGCTCACCCCAGAGCTGGATGTGGTGTTGGTGGATGGGAAATACCATCGAGATAAAGAAATGCCTCCTTTTCTTTCCTCAACGTTGTGATTCCTCAAATATTCTCTCATCGCCACAGGAGAAGCAATGGTTGCAATCAACATTCTTTAGAAACAGGAGGGCAGAAATCAGATGAAAGCTAAGGCTGCTTCCAACTGTCAGGCTGGTCAACTGATAGACCAAGTGGTCATTTGTTTCTCTCCCAACTCTCAGAAAAACAAGGTGGAAATAGCTTAGCCAGGGTGGTGGTGGGGGCTTTCAAGTCTGGGGTATAAGGAAGAGTCAATAAGGCTGCCTTCATTGAGTTTTTAAATACAATGTGTTCATTAACAGTAGCCAGTCCCACGGAGGAAATCAAGTAGCAAACCTGAAGATGCCTGTTCTGGGATGAGTCTAGATTCTTATCTCCCTATTTTTCATCCATGTTGTGCAAAGCTCTCGCATCTCTCCACATGTCACATGACCTAAACTCTCAGTCAACACATTATTGGGATTTTATTCAACAGTCCACAAGACATCACTTAAGAGTTGCTTTTCCTACTGTCCTTTTAGACGACACTATCCACAGTGTCTGTGATGTTCTATCTCTTCTCTGTTGGGTCCTCACCTCCCACGGGCACCTTCTGGTCTTTACTGCTGTTCTGTCTGTATCCAGCAAAGCACTCAGCAGTTTGGTACAAGAAGACCTAACTCATGATTCAAAAATGCATGTACAAACAACAAGAACAAAAAAGGTTCAAATATTTACTTTACAATTGTTTTATTCAAAGAGAATGAAAAAACCTAATATATTTTTCCTTTACAAATGGGGATTAAAAAAAAGTTGTATCATTAGTTTTGAGGGTACTTATCTTATCTTCAACATAAATGATTTATATATTAAATTTGTTTTCTGATAGCCAAGTACATTTTAATCTTTTTTAGGTAGCTATGAGACGATTTCATATCCGAAAGCCAATGTCATTTTTCTGAAATTGAGGATAAAAGAGTCTTGTGCCCAATGTAGAATACACTTGCTCCAAGTGGTAGACAGTCCTTTTGCTCTTGGCCAAGTGTCAGGTTTTGATATCTGGTTGTGTGAAAAGACATGTTTTGCTTTCTTCAGAGAATAGGAGTCTTAATTCTTTAGATTTATTTTTGTTCCAAGATGCATCTAAAATGGGTCATACTTTAGAGTGTAAACCTTACAATGACTGGGCCTGTGCAGTCCAGATTTTAGATGATATTGTCACACCAAAAAAAGATGATAATTGGCAACCGCATTGTATTTAGGCCAATAATCTCAGTACTCTCATCTGAGGTCCTTCTGATGAAGAACACAAGACTCTGATTTTATTGAACCAACAAATAAAGAAGTCTATGTACACGACAGTTGGGAGGAAGTGTTCACAAGAAGATCACATAAAAATAAATACTTTACACACTTTTCTTTCACGTCTAAAAATGTTAAAATTCTAACCGGAGAAGATTAGAAGGTAATTAGCCAAATTCAATTATTTATAAAAAATATAAAAACACACAAACCAAATGATGCAAAAAATCTTTTTAATCTAAAAGTCATTGCTCAGGGCTAATTAAGAGCCAAGCCCTGCCAATGTTTATCAGTTTATTTGACCAAAAAGAGCTAGTCAGCATTTTCTTCCAAGTAAGATAGTATATAATAGATTTTGATAAACCTTTCTAAGTGAGGACATGATACTGCAGGCAGTTCAAGGAAAAATAGCATTAACTTTTTCTTTGGTGTAACCAAAAGTTAGCAAATATTGACATTTCAAGTGATAAGAAATTACCAAATGGAAGTTTAACCTCTGGTGTAAAAAAAAAAGAAAAACAGTTGTAAAAGGAAAGGCTCCACCCACAGTTCTGTAGTGCAAGTTTTAAAGTTTAATTCTGAAAAATAATTTTATTGAATAAGCAGGAACCAAATTCCAGCAGTGTATCACTTACTCCGCTCCCCTACTCTCATCTCCATTACCCTCTCTGCATGGGCCACTGTCATTTCTATTCTCCAAGAAGGTCTCAGCTGCTACTCAGGGAGGCAAGGCATTAAAAAATGACCCACATTTCTTCCAACCAGGCTAGGAGTGGTGTCTCCGCTGCACAGCAGCAGACCCTGAGTTACAGCATTGCCACGTCTACATGTCTGTGTTTACAAAAAAGGAAGTATCTGAACCAATTAGTCGCTTAGCCCTTTTCCAACTTTCGGCGGTAACCACAACCCCCTCGCCTGGAAAGCCCATACCCCCATGTGCTCAGAACCAGCAAACCTACCCCCTCTTTCCTGGAAGTAATGGTTCTCTCCCTGGAACTAATTTCCATAAACATGATACTTATAAAGCAATTACCACCTAGCCCAGAAGGCTCCATTACTCTACCTAGCTTAACAGCTCTCTCCTATTTCTGTACATGCTGGCGGTGGTGGTGTGTGTGTGTTTAATGTAAAAAGTGTTCTGAATGCACACACACATCCACATCCCTCCACACACACCCAGCATTTAGCAAAACAAAAAACAAAAAAAACTTCCCCAGGAAGCACTTTCAGAAGTTAAGCTTCTACTTGCATTTAAGCCACAGGGCAAGTGCCACGTGAGTCCTCAATAGCCCTTCCCCACCCCGCGGCGAGGCTGGCGGTGCCCCGGCCCACAGCACAGATGCTGAGCGGGACCACGGGACAAGGCAGGGCAGGGGACCTGTCAGGCTTCCTAGAGCCATCTGCTGCACATCTCCCCGCATCACCTGGGAGCTTCTTGCCCCTAACTCTTGTCCCCGGCGAGACTGCCTAGCTGTTCTGAAGGGCCCCTGCCCTCCGCGCTGGGCAGCCCCACTGCCGGACCAGGAGCCTGGGCCCCCAGCGGGGCCGCGGGGCCCCCGGCACAGAGCAGGCCGCCCTCATCCACACCACCCCCCGCCAGTCCATCCAGCGAACATCCCCTCACAGCACGCGGGGCCCGGAGAGCCGTGCTGTCTACGAGCTCCGTGGCCTCCCCTTCGCCCTCCGAGATGACGGTCATGGGGCTGCTCTGGATCCGGTTCCGCACGCTGTACCTGCTGCTGGCGGCAGAAGGCGGCGTTCGACTGCGGCCGTACCTGGGGCCGGAGAAGGACAGACTCCGAGGCATCAGGCCTTCGGTCTTGGCCCACTCCTCCTGCGCCCTCCTGTTCTTGCTCGGGGAGCAGTTTGACGGGCTCTCGGGCGTGTCTGGCGATGGCTCCGACCTTGACCTCTGGAATCTAGGGTCGGTGTTCTTGAGCATCTCTGCTGCTGACATGCGGGCGCTGGTATCTGAGCGACTCCCCTTTTTCAGCAGCAGAGCTTTGAAGTTGTCACTGCTGGTGCTGCTCTTCCGGACGCTTCGCTGAATGGACCCCACTTGCTTCTGGGAGGCCAGGCTGGGGGCGGCACCAGTGGGTGTCACTGGTGGGGAGGGAGAATGGTTTCGGGAGTGATCATCATCTGAATCTTTACGGCCAAGGACTTTCCTCTTAGACCTGAGATTTAATCATTAAGATGAAGGTTAACTCCCGGTGGACCACTGGTGGGCCACACACCACCCTGCTTCTCTTACCGATATTCAGGCCACCATCTATTATTTTCACCATGGAAAGTTCCAAACACCCAGGCAAAAAGAATAGTTCATTGTATTACTGTGTGTCCATGACCCAGTTATGATAATTATTAACTTATGGTCACTGTGATTTCATCTCCACGCTCACTGGATTATTTTGAAATAAATCTCAAACATCATATTATCTTACTTTGGATAGGATCATTTCCAAAGCTTTTCATAATCGCCATTTCTTATTTAACTCTTTTACATGTGACTGATACTGGGGCGACCTTCCTTTCTTTCTACTCTTCCATTTCTTGTTTGATGCTGGCACCTGAATGGCCTAGTAGATAAGCCAATTCCTAGAATATCCCATACACTGAGACAGGCCCTCTGCCTCAGATTCTAGGACAATGCTAACTTTACATTCTCAGTCATTCTAGAGTTTGACATAAAACCAGTTTTCTTTAGCTCTTACTGGACCATATGTCAACTCTTAGAAATCCAACTTTCCAGAAAACAAGAATGAACCTTCCACACTAGATCCTGTTTCCTGACTGACATCCTCTGACTGATCCAGAGAATGTAAAGAATGGGGTAGATAGTGAAAGAGGAGAGGCCTTCAGGGAGAGTAAAATTGTCCTGGGGGTAGTTCTTGTCCTCAGTCTCTAAGACCCTCCCTGTTTTCTGCCTAGAGTGAATTACAGAAAATAAAGCAGATGATCCAAGTGGCCCTTGCTGGTGTCCTCATAGCAACCAGTCAGCGTGGGATGAATCACTCAGCTAAGTGCAGGTTGAGCTTGCTTTAAGAAAACAATGTATTTTAAAAATATGTGGTTATACCTCTTCTTCTGCCATAAAATCCTAGAACATGCAACGGACAAAGGTTGAAAGAATACTATCTGAAATATAGAGATTAAGAGTTGAATCTGAGCAACTTTTAACTATGTAATCCTGGACCAGTAGTTTATCTATTTACAAGTTTTTCATACTTGTAAAATGTAGGTGATGCTACCAGCCTCACAGGTTTGTGAGGATTCAGTGAGATAAAGGATCTCTGGAGTCACATAGACCTGGCTTTACCCACTGCAGAAAGCTTCCTTGTTCTGTGACCTGGTGCAAGTTTCTGATCCTGTTTCCTATCTGGAAAAGGAGGAATAACATTAGATAGCTCATAGCTTATCAGTCGCGATAAATGCAGTTACAGCCTTAAAGTGTCAGGCATAGAGTAGGTGCCTAACAAACCTTTCAGTGTCATTCAGGGAAATGTAATTCTCCCTTCCTGCTATCAGCTCAGGCTTCAGTGATGTTTTTACATGTCCTGCACAGCCAGGCACAGGGGAGGATAGGCCTCTGATGGCTGCCCTGGGCTAGGTGCTTCCAGGATCCTCTCCATGCTTCTGGCCAACAAGAAGATACCAAAATGAAAGATCAGCAGTGGTAAAAATCCAGTTAAGAGGCTGAATGGGTGGCCAGAGCTGACATCATGCCACCTCCTTTGGGATGGCACTAACTAGCCTATGAAACTTAGGTTCCACGGTCCTCTCCACTGTCAACAAGAGCAGTGCTTTAGAGTAAGTTACTGACCCACTGACAAAACCCATGGAAACAATAACATCCCAGAATTTCAGAATTGGAAAACAATTAGATGGATTGGTCCAGCCAGAAAAAGTAATCAACAATCCAGAGGGTGAAGTCACACCGCTTAATACAAGAAGTAGAATTTGATGGACTGTCTTTCCACATAGAGCACATGACCTCACAATTTATTCTCGTTTCTTCCCAAAGACATCTCTGCTCATCTGATTCTTGCAGGTATTGGTTTTAGAATGATTTTTTTGTTGGGCTTTTAAATGGAGAGAGTGATCTGAGATCCATATAATAAGCCATAGTTATGTTTGATTAAATCTACAATGAAAGGCCTTTCAATTGTAGATTCAGAATGAAGAAAAGATGCGAATTTATAAAAGTATTGTTGTTTCTTAAGAGCAACTCCTCCGAAAATGACAAATCTAAATATAAGAATTCTCGGCATATTATGTATGCTACGTATGTATGTGTGTGTGTGTGTATATATATATATATATACACACACACACACAGTGTGTACATATTTCTAAGGAAGATGGCTATTTAAAACATGCTTAAACTAATTACTTCAATAAATATAAAAACTTCACACTTCAAGTGGTGGTGTTCTACATTTTCCATCTGGCTTTAAATCTGAATGAATTAATTTGCATTACAAAATTTGAAAGCTGTGTTGATATTCTTTATTTAAAATTATTAGCTTAGCTACTGAAGGATATAAAATAAAGCCCTAAAACTCAAAGACTTTAGATGGCTTCCTATTATGTATGCTAATATATTATCTATCTATCTACTAAAAATTAGCCTGTATCCTTGCTTTCACTTTGCAAACCACACCCTATTCGGTCTTTACTTCTCTCATGTGTACATGGAACAATGCAGACTGGCCAGTTTCTGCATCTGCAGTAGATATAACTCCCTAGTAGGAGAAACCACAGGTTTTTTTTAGTCCCTTAAGAGCGTTGCCAAAATAAAATGTAGAAGAGATTTTTCACATATTTTTAGGAAAAGTATGTAGTAATTTGGTCCCACAACAGTTGGGTTTGTCCCTGAGACTAAGTATTTAGTACACAGAGCAACCAGCAACACATCTTCTCAGTGGATGCTATTTTAAATATATGTCTGCATATTTGGCAACCCAGTGCATCTCATACCAAATGGAAGATGTTAGGCCTTGGAAGAATTTCCTAACAGTTAAATTCCAATTGGTTCCATTTAATTCAGAAAACAATCATGGGGAGGTTATTAGATGTCCAGCATGCTTCTGGTTAGAAACATCTGTGTAAATCTCTACAAATGTCATTGCAGTTGGTTTCAAAGGATGTGGCATTTTTCATTTCCCCTGTTTGCAGGGATAATTTGATAACTGGCTACTTTTAAAATTTCTAATGACAAGAGACCAATCAGACAATGTGACAGAGGCAGTGTTTAGCATCTATCAGGACATTATACCAATACTGGAACCAAAAGTAAAGAATACAATTCTTGACAAACACTTTGATTCCTCAGCGTGGCTGTTTGGCCCTCTGACCCCCCTGCCCCAGGCCAAGTTAGACGTTTATACCTTGCACGAGGAAGCTCAGGTAGGGATGGCACATCCTATGCTTTTCACCTCATGTGATCACAGCCACTTCAGTTAGATTCCAAGAACCAGGAAAACACTCCTGACAGGTTACTCACACAGTGAATCAAATGATTTTACAGATGTTTAGTTTCAGGAGGAAGAAAGAGGACCCTGGTTCAGGGAAATACAAGGCCTTGGCAGCACAGGGGCATTTATAAAAGTTATCTGAAAATACTGTGGTAAAGACTTCTAGGAGAAAGCAAAGGTTTTATACAGCATCCAAGTTAAAGTACTTGCACAAACACAGTCTTATTCATTTTTACAGTGACACTGTTGTGAGAGAATTCAACTGCATATAGCCAGAAAAATTAGGCAACAAATAAAACTACAGTGCTAAATCACTCTTCAAGGTGATCGCATGTAAAAAGTACAACAGTTCAGGCAGTTACTCTGAAAAATCTACTCCACATTTTTAAAAAAACCCAATAATTTCTGATGCCAGCAGATGGCACCAGCAGTATACAATAATAAATTTAAATTTCTTTTGCTCCTGCTTAAAAAAGATGTATTCTTTTATTGAAACATTTCAGTAGCCAAACAAGTTACACTATAAAAACCTAGTTTTTCTGTAAAATGAAAATAATAAAAGCAGTAAAACAAAACACTTAGGAAAGTCCTGTAGAGCTAGTCTGTGCGTGTTAAGTCCACAGAACACAGCATCCCTCATCCGAGACCGGATCACTGGCTACTTTAACCCAACTCTTGTAAACATTCAGTCAAATATAGTGACACTACATTTCTTGCTAGCAAGAGGAAGGCCAACCAAACATCATCACACTGACCCTTCTGTCCCCCAAATCATTATAAAAATCAGTGGAACAGAGTAAAAAAGAAATTGGAGTTAAGGGAAATAAAAAGATAGAAACAAACTAAAAAAATCAACAATCAAGTTAATGAAGTTCAGTTAGGTGAGAGTAAGAACCCAACAAAGAAAAACACACCGAGAGCCGATTTGGAAAGAGGGGACTCATAAAGTAGATTCAAAAAAGAGGAAGGTGTTTTGGATACCTGTGAATAGCTGCAAAAAGGTCTTCTGTGGTCCGGGGTCTCCTGGGGGTCATCACCTCATCACCCCCGTCGTCCTTAAGGAAGTCACAGGTCTCGGAGGAAGAACTGGCTGTCTCAGCCTCCGGTACCCCAGCTATGGAGAAGCAAGCAGGCAGACACAAGATGCATGAATGACTTGAATTTCAGTCTTTAGCCAAGCTCCCAAATATGCTTCTCTGCCATTCCTGACAACGTGAGAATCCCAGGGAGAGGCAGCAGGGTCTGTTGTCTGATATATCACAAAGATGGGGAAATGACACAAGCATGACAGTCAAAGCTCCGGCTTTTCTGTTAAAAGTCGAGATAAAACGGAATCTCTCTCAAATTTTGCCGAAACATTTATTTGCCGCTCTCTGGGGGCGATTACTCAGTTGTTTAATACTCACTCTGCTGCCTACCACCCCACCCCTTCTATTTTCTGCCCTTCTTATGAGTTCTACCCTTAGATCTGGATATTAAAAAAAAAAAAAAAAAAAAAAAAACATAGAAATGCCAAGTTGGTAACCTAAGCGCGAGGCGGCACAGGGAGCCTGCATGCAGCCGGCTTGAACCTGANTCTACCCTTAGATCTGGATATTAAAAAAAAAAAAAAAAAAAAAAAAAAACCATAGAAATGCCAAGTTGGTAACCTAAGCGCGAGGCGGCACAGGGAGCCTGCATGCAGCCGGCTTGAACCTGAGCAGGCAGCAGCCCTACTCGCTTCAGCTGCGAACGGTCTAGGGGAACAAGAGAAAATCGGACTCACGCCCTGGGTCCTGCAGAGGCAGGCAGCGCTCCACACCGTTCCTGGCACCCGGCTCCTCCGCAGGGGCTGGCACCATGGGGACATTGGCTTCCACTCTGCCCGGGGACTCGGATCCTGCAGCTCCTCCCACAAGAACCACCAAGCTGCCAGAATCGGTGTCATCGGAACCAGCCCCTGCTGCACCCCTCTCTCGTGCCTCTCCACTCGTGGGGCTAGGAGATGCCACGCTCACGTTCTCTGCGGGCTCCGCCGTGAAATCCCTCTGCGGAGGTGGCACCATGAGGAACAGTTTGGGCTTCTTGGAAATGGGGGGCGGCTTCCTGCTGGGCGACGGGCCGAGGGGCGGGGCGGCACC
The DNA here is from genome assembly GCA_006410875.1 of Neotragus pygmaeus. NCBI lineage: Eukaryota > Metazoa > Chordata > Mammalia > Artiodactyla > Bovidae > Neotragus > Neotragus pygmaeus. The sequence goes on from SJYV01056328.1 coordinate 606,064, forward strand.
CGCTCCGGCCTCCAACTCCCGGGCCGGGCTGTGGCCCCGGAGGCCATGCTCGGCTGCACTGTCCTGGTGACCCTGAGACGAGCTCTTGGCAGGAGTCAGAAGCGAGCTCGTCGCGGAGGCAGGCTGGCTTTCACTCTCCATTTCATGCATGCTATTTCGGGATTTCAGGAAAGCAGATGGCTTTAAATGATACTGGGGAACAACCGGAGTTCGTTTTTCCTGAGATGCGTGTTCCTGCAAGGGGGCTACTTCGGTTCCCGAGTTCTTCTTCACCGGCCTCAACTGCACCATCTGTAACGCTTCAGTGGTGATCAGGGGCATGGGGAGTCTGCTGCCCTCCTCCTTGATGGAAGGCTGTCTGCAGGCCTCCCGGGAGGACTCTGGCTGGCCAGATTTCTTGAAAGAAGGCCTGGCATCTTTCATCAATTTGGGGTCAAGCGGTGGGGCAGGCGGGGGCACTGAGGGGGGTAAGGCAGGTGGCGGAGGTGGCAGGGAGTCAGATGGATCCAGAAAAGGGGGGCTCGGCGCCGTGGGGGGCGGAGGAAAGCAGGCGTCGGTGGGGGCACAGAAGGGAGTGAGCACTTCTGGTGGCGGAGGAGGGAAGAGGGGAGCCCGAGGCAGAGGTGAGCCCTCGGAGGAATCGGCCAGAGGCGGCGGGGGAGGGAGGAAAGGAGACTTGTCAGCGGGACAAGGGGCTGGAGGAGAGGCGTGCGGAGCAGCCGCGAGCGGAGACACCAGCGCTGAATCCAGCTTCTTCACCGTCCCGCTCCCTTCGGTGGAAGTATTCGAGGAAAGAGACGTGGAGGAGGAGGAGACGGATACCGAAGATACAAGAGACGACTTCCTTTCTGGCACCTTGGGTTTGGGCTTCCCCTTCCCGTTGGCTGGTGACATTGATTTTAAGAACACAGGCACAGGGGTGAGAGCGGTTGGCGTGTTCGACTGGCTGGAATACCCACTGGATGGAGAAGTGACTCTGTGCGACTTCTCCGGCGACGTGATCTTTGGTTTGACGGCGCCACCGAGCACCGGGGGTACCGCGGCCCGGGACCCCTCCAGGAGATGGCGGCCCGGCCCACTGCCAGGCGATGCTGCGCTGCCGGCCGGCCCGGCCCTGCCCGCGTTCCCCTGCTCTTCCTGCACTCCCGTGTAGTCAATGTAGTAGCCCCACGGGTCTGTGTACTCGGACTTGACGCTGCTCGTGTCGCTCTGAGCCGGCGTGAGCCCGCTCACGGAGGAGACGTTGGGGGCCGTGGCGGAGGTCAGGCTGCTGCCGGCGCTCACGGTACTCTGGCTGCGGGAGCGAGGCAGCCACGGTTCCTCGAAGTCACTGCAGGGGCTCTGGGAGGGCGAGCTGCCGCCCTTGCCCGGGAGGTTCAGCTGCAGCGAGTGCTGGAGCGAGGCGATCAGGCTCTCGTTCAGCACCTGCCCATTCGACTGGACGTTCTTCTTGGGAACCCTGCGCAGAGAGTCCGTCCGAGAGGGTGGAAGGGGAGGCTTCTTGGCTTTCTTCAGAGAAATGCTTCGCGCGAGGGATTTGTCTTGGCAATTGGACCGGTCCCCTTGCTGTCTCTGAGCTCGTCCATCAAAAACATTGACCACGCTGTGCCTGGGGTTCCCAAAGCCGTCATTACTATTGCACAGATCCCCAGGTCTGTGTCCAGAGTCCGGGTGCAGAGTAGGGGAGTAGCCATCGGGGTCCTCTGAATACACAGACCTGGTATCATCCTTGTTAGAGGTCTGGTCCAAGCTGCAGCTGCTCGTGTTGCTTACAGGAGTGGAGTCACCAGGAGCTGCCAAATGTGGCTTCAGTGGGGATGCCCGCCCACTACCTGAGACAGCATATTCCCAGGGCTCCAGGCTCCCACCCTGGCCCCGGCTTCCTGAATAACTGGACTCACTCTTGTTGTCCACATCCTGGGGGTGGGCTGGGATGCTCAGCTTATTTCTACAGTTATAGGCCATGGCCTGGGACCCATTCTCCCGATTTGCTGGTGTATTTAGAGAGACTTCGGAGTCACAGAGGGACAGGAGTGTGGTTGCACTGGATGAATGATGACCATCTTTCTGCCTGGAGAGGAGGTGGTCTCTGGATCTGACCTTTGAGTATGAAGATGAGCTGGTAATTTTATTGTCCAGTTGCCCTGAGCTCTGAGCAGTGTGAATCACTATGATCTCTGAAGAGGAGGAGAGCGTGGCATTTGGGATGATGCTGGTAGAGTAGCTCGTGTGAGGAGACACCACACACGCAGGGCTGGTGACGTTTTCACCCTCAAAGTGCCTCAGCTCCTGAGATTTGGGCCTCAACAGTGTTCCCATCCTCGGGGCAGTTCCTAGATGCCCAAAGTCTTCATCTACTCGTGGGTGACCCCGCTGGTAGGGGAAAGCGCCGCCCAGGTCTTCCGCAGGGCCCAGGGTGCCCAGCCGTGGCTCCAGGGACTGAACATTTGCCCTTGCTCCAGACCGGGGAAGACTGTGGAAGCCGGCGTCGCTGTTGAGGCGGGAAGGGAACACGACCCCGGCAGAGTCACTCAGCACTGACATGTTCCCAGAGGAGCCTGAGAAGTGACTCATCTGAGCAGCAATGCCTTGCCCCTTCTGGGCTCTGATTCTTCTCATTGAAGGTGGTACGACTTTCACTTCCTCAGTCTGACAGCTGGAATCCCTGGTTTCTGAGCGCTGTCCCGTAGATCGATAGCTGTCGAGCCTTCCGAGCGTAGAGTAGTGGTCTGGGGTGTACGCCGAGTGACCACCAACATCATCTTGGCCAGTGCCTCCCGAAGCTGGAGAGAAAGCATAAAGAAGCTCATCACCTAAAAATAAAAATCAATATCTGAGTGCATCACCTTGATCTCTCACCCTCTTCTGATTCTGTGGTGTTGTACTTNCGAGCCTTCCGAGCGTAGAGTAGTGGTCTGGGGTGTACGCCGAGTGACCACCAACATCATCTTGGCCAGTGCCTCCCGAAGCTGGAGAGAAAGCATAAAGAAGCTCATCACCTAAAAATAAAAATCAATATCTGAGTGCATCACCTTGATCTCTCACCCTCTTCTGATTCTGTGGTGTTGTACTTAAAAAGAAAAAAAAAAAAAAAAAGCTTTTCTATTTGGCCTATTTTCTTTTTCCCTATAAGCACCCAGGTGACAGTTTAAGTAGTGACTAATGGCCCCAGATGAAGACCTATATGATAAATTTCATGTACTTTTCATATATACCTCATAGCCTCCTATAGATTAAGTGCTGCATATGGAATTCTCAGGCACTTCCTTTGAAAACAAAGCTGAGAACAAAGCTCTTTTTGGTAAAGGTAAGACTCTCACCCATCCAGTGACTGTACATAACATCCATCTAGCAGTGACAGTCTTTCTCAAAGACAGATGAATGTAGCAGCTCAACAAAAGGGCTACAGAGGTATCATTTAGGAGGGATATTGGTATAAAACAGCGTTAATTACATTAATTTTTTTGTCAGAAAAAGTCCTGAGAAAAAGAAAAAAATGATTTACAGGCCCATCTGTGTTTCAAACATTTCATTATCCATCTTAAGCCATTATCATCTGTCTGTTAGTGACATTCAAAATTCAGTAGCAATCTGTTGTGTTCTGGGGAGGGAAAAAGCAGCAGGAACCAATCCAGTGAACATTTCCTCCAATTAGGATTATTCATTTCTTGGAGCTTTACAACCAAACAGAAAGAATAGTGTGTTTAAAAAAAGAAGAATAGGAAGAAGCAGCGACAACAGCAGCATGAGGCAGGGTTTACAGTAAAGAGAGGGAGGGAAATGGATGAAAAAAATCCTTACACGTAGGTAAAGATTTCAAGCTACCTAGGAAAGAAGAGAAGCTTAAAATAAAATCATGAAGCCAAGAACTTACTCAAAGTGTATATATTAAAAAAAAAACCCATGCATAGCAATCATTAGGACCAATTAAATCCTGAAAAATAGTTGTGAAACCATAATTCTTTCTAGGTTGTTATTATCCAACAAGGGCCCACAAGCATCACTGTTCACCTGGGTAAGGACACTGGTGATGACGGGATTGCCGAGATCTCCTTCCCTTCCCCACTTATACTAGCCTTCATATGACACCTGTCCCTGATTGGACAGCACAGATCATCCAATGGCGGCAATGGCCTTGAATCAACTGCACGGGAGAACCCACCCTGCAATGAAGGTTCCCAAGCGTGAAGCTATTCCCTTCACTGTGATGATGGAGGATCATTTTTGTGCTCGTATCTTTGGCAAAGAAAATCTATTCCCCCCCACCCACTGCCAAGCACACTTACTGCACACTCGCACTACACGTGTGCATGTGACGCCCTCCCTCAGAAAAAGGGAAGTGGGCAAAAGGGTAGGAACAGAAGAAAAATCCACTTTAAGCAAAGAAAAACAAAAGGTGTGAATATCTGCAGCCTAGCATTTTAGAGTGTGTGCAATGCTAAGCTGCTTCAGTCGTGTCCAACTCTTNATAAGAGACACAGATGTATAGAACAGACTTTTGGACTCTGTGGGAGAGGGAGAGGGTGGGATGATTTGGGTGAATGGCATTGAAACATGTATACTATCATGTAAGAAACGAATTGCCAGTCTATGTTAGATGCAAGATGCAAGATGCTTGGGGCTAGTGCACGGGGATGATCTGGAGGGATGATGTGGGGTGGGAGGTGGGAGGGGGGTTCATGTTTGGGAGCTCTGTTTGGGAGCTCATGTACACCCGTGGCAGATTCATGTCAATATATGCCAAAACCAATACAGGACTATAAAGCAAAAATTTAAATTAAAAAATAAATAAATAAAAATAAAATTAAAAATTAAAAAAAAAAAGATTTAGCTCCTATATAGTAACTTAATACTAACAAAATTTCACTGATTTTTTTACCTCAACATTTAAATCAATAGAAAATTTGAATCAGAGTCAACATCATAACTAAAGCAAAATAGATGAGAGGAATAGAGAGGGACATGGCCAAGAGATAATGGTTTTTAATTTATAAGACCTGGGGAAATAGACTTTCCTATTGGTATGCTGCTAAGACACTTCAGTCTTGTCTGACTCTGTACGACCCCATAGACGGCAGCCTATCAGGCTCCCCCGTTCCTGGGATTCTCCAGGCAAGAACATTGGAGTGAGTTGCCATTTCCTTCTCCAATGCATGAAAGTAAAGTCACTCAGTCGTGTCCGACTCTTCGCAACCCCATGGACTGCAGCCTACCAGGCTTTTCTGCCCATGGGATTTTCCAGGCAAGAGTACTGGAGTGGGGTGCCATTGCCTTTTCCATCCTATTGGTATAGGTAGACTTTATTGTGCTGGGTACTGTGGCTTTTCCCAGGAGGGATCAAAGGTACAATGAGTCAACTCTTCCCATGAGGTGGCCAAAGTACTGGAGTTTCAGCTTTAGCATCATTCCTTCCAAAGAAATCCCAGGGCTGATCTTCTGAATGGACTGGCTGGATCTCCTTGCAGTCCAAGGGACTCTCAAGAGTCTTCTCCAACACCACAGTTCAAAAGCATCAATTCTTCGGCGCTCAGCCTTCTTCACAGTCTAACTCTCACATCCATACATGACCACTGGAAAAACCATAGCCTTGACTAGATGGACCTTTGTTGGCAAAGTAATGTCTTTGCTTTTGAATACGCCATCTAGGTTGGTCATAACTTTCCTCCCAAGGAGTAAGCGTCTTTTAATTTCATGGCTGTAATCACCATCTGCAGTGATTTTGGAGCCCCCCAAAATAAAGTCTGACACTGTTTCCACTGTTTCCCCATCTATTTCCCATGAAGTGATGGGGCCAGATGCATGATCGTACTTTTCCGAATGCTGAGCTTTAAGCCAAATTTTTCACTCCCCTCTTTCACTTTCTTCAGGAGGCTTTTTAGTTCCTCTTCACTTTCTGCCTTAAGGGTGGTGCCATCTGCATATCTGAGGTCATTTATATTTCTTATCTGTTTCTAAAAGATGGAATCTCATAACAGGTTGCTCAAATACAATTCCATGTATGTTTAAGATGAGAGTAAAGAAAAAGACACTTTGTCCTTTCATTTAAATGGAAGGCAACAAATCACATACCATAAATATGCTTTAAAGAGAAAACATCATACCTGATTTTAAAACTTTATATGCTGACCAATCTCTAGAGTTGACTACAGATTTTTAAGTAGAAGCTGCATATAGTTAAGCACAATTAACTCTAATACTAAGAGCATCTCTGGTTAGATTTTAAAAATGAAAGTTCCAGCAATTTAGGCAGTGTTTTGTGGATAGGCTGTATCTTTTCCAGTGAACGTCTTTTTTCCAGATAATCATATCCTTTTAAAGTCTAATTTGACTCAGTCGTTCTTCCCCAGGCTTTATATCTAAGGAAGACTAATTCTTAAGATAAGAAGTGTTTACTTTTGATAATAATTAGTAAGATAGCACAAAGCTCTCAGATCAGAGGCCTTATAAGTACAAAATATTAGGAGAAAGGGCCTTGCAACCCTTGCCCAAATGAATGAAGCAAAGGAAAGGTACAATCCACTTTTTTTGCTAAACGTGGGAAGATCCCCTGGAGAAGGGAAAGGTTATCCACTCCAGTATTCTAGCCTAGAGAATTGCATAGACTGCATAGTCCATGGGGTCAAAGAGAGTCGCACACAACTGAGCAACTTCACTTCACTTCACTGTATTCAAATGTCCCTTTCCCTTACTCTACCCACTAATCCTTCCAACTGGCCTATCTATAAAACTAGAGGGGTTGTCTAATTGCCTTAAAAAAAACAACAACAAAAAAAACCAGCTCTAACTTAGATACAGCTGTCTCAGCTGACCTCTAGCCACGATCCAGGTCATGTCATCAACTGTGCAATGACAGCAAAAGTTACTTAAGTGGCAACACTCACAACACAGGTGATGTGTGGGAAGCTTTTTTTTTTTGCCTCAGTATTAGTGGTGTTCCTGTTACGGGCAAAAGAGAAATGACTGAGGGCCTCAGAGACTCTATCACCAGTTTTAAAAATATTAAAATTATACAAGATATGATTTACCTAGCTGATCTGATACTTCCAGTAAGGTCAAAGAGGCAACTGAGTTACTGGCTCCATACTGATTGGCTCAGTTTAAAAAAAAAAAAAAAGTGTTAAAAGTTCATAACTTAGAGGCTGTAGAAATCAGATAGATAGATAGACAATTCATATTGAACATTTACGTGTATGTCTATCTTTATCTGGGCCAAACTATTATACTCTGGGCACAAAGCCATCCAAAACCTACTCATTTTGACAGGAAAGTCACTTAAAATGTAGCCTACCCAGAAACATCAACCTTGTTATCTTACAAAGAGCTGTCTATAAAGTTACTTTTTTAGGTTAAGACATCTCCTAAAAGAGAGGTCAAATATAAATGTTACCTGAGTACTATAAGAAATTAGCCCATTAATATCTGCTAGATATACCAGTATACATTATTTTTTCTCAAATTAGTTGCCTGTCACCTAAAAAAGAAAGAAAAACAGTATAAAAGAATCGGATATAGGAGGCCTGGGCCACTAAAGGAGGCGATGTGAGGGCATGAACCAGAGGCAGCCTTTGTAAATCCTGCGGATGCAATCAGGCCTTTGTTCATGATAAAATCCCTGTGTCATGAGGTAAGATGGCATCCACTGCCATCTGGGTCACTGAAGCTACCTAGTGCAAGTGAGAAGCATCATTATTCATCCCTTTGAAGTTGCAGTCTGGAAGGCAAAGAACACATACTGTAGAACTGGATGGCAATAAAGAGAGAAAACGCCAAGTAAACAAGAATGAGCCTTCCCTTCCTAATACAAGGCATGTATGTAGGCAAGGGTGTCAGGAAAAAAGCACATAGGAATGATGTCTGTGATACCTAGAAGCTGAAACTACCTCGATGTGCTATAACATATATTACCATTGCTAGGATAAACTCATTTTGCCTTAAACATTGATAGGAAAGTTTAGAAGTAATGATTTGGAGTTTTTAGAGTATAGCCCTCAATAGCAAAAGTAAAAATATCAGTTCAGTTCAGTCACTCAGTTGTGTCTGACTCTTTGCAACCCCATGGAATGTAGCAAGTCAGGCATCCCTGTCCATCACCAACTCCCAGAGTTTACTCAAACTCATGTCCATTGAGTTGGTGATGCCATTCTAACCATCTCATCCCCTGTCATCCCCTTCTCCTCCTGTCTTCAATCTTTCCCAGCATCAGGGTCTTTTTCAATGAGTCACTTCTTTGCATCAGGTGACAAAGTATTGGAGTTTCAGCCTCAGCATCAGTCCTTCCAATGAATATTCAGGACTGATCTTCTTTAGTATGGACTGGTTGGGTCTCCTTGCAGTCCAAGAGACTTTCAAGAGTCTTCTCCAACAGTACAACTTAAAAGCATCAACTCTTGGGTGCTCAGCTTTCTTTATGATCCAACTGCCACATCCATACATGACTACATGGAAAAACCATAGCTTTGACTAGACAGACCTTTGTTGGCAAAGTAATGTCTCTGCTTTTTACTATGCTATCTAGGTTGGTCATAACTTTTCTTCAAAGGAGGAAGTGCCTTTTAATTTCATGGTTGCAGTAACCATCTGCAGTGATTTTGGAGCCCCCGAAAATAAAGTCTGTCACTGTTTCCACATCTATTTGCCATGAAGTGATGAGAGCAGATGCCATGATCTTAGTTTTCTGCATATTGAGTAATTATAAGCAAAGAAGTCCACAGGTTGACCAAAGAGAAAAAGGCAAGATTCAAGATAGGTAGTATTAAGTTGGTACAATAATTACAATAGCAGCTAATAGTAGTGTGTGTGTGTGTGCGCACTCAGTTGTGTCCAACTCTTTGCAACCCCATTACATGGTAGCCAACCAGGCTCCTCTGTCCATGGAGTTTTCCAGGCAAGAATACAGGAGTGGGTTGCCATTTCCTCCTCCAGGGGATATTCCTGACTCAGGGGTTAAACCCTCATCTCCTGCACTGGCAGGCAGATACCAGGTACCACGTGCTCTGCCTGTATAAATTCATTAAATCCTCAAACAGCCCTATGAATTAGGTTCTATTAACATCAGTAACCACACTTTTTTTGAATGAAAAAGTAGACTCAGAGAGGTGAAAATAACCAGCCTGAGGCTGCCCAGCAAGTAAGTGGCAGAGACAGGATTCCAACTGAAGCAGCCTGGTACTGAAGTCCCTGCTGTCTCAGCAGACATTCCTGTTGGACCACGAGAAAACAGGTGAGGCAATGTATACAGAAAGAAAAGAAAATGTTATCCAAAGCATATATAAAGATAAGCAGAAAGAAGATGGGTGAGTGGATAATGAAGTAAACCGTCTTCTGCACCAGTCAAAAGAAACTCTTGGTTTCTGTATTTCAACCACATGTTGAGAAATACAAAATCAAAAAGCTACGAGAGTACCAATAAGGCATTATCCAACACAAATGACCATTTTCAATTTTACTGGTATTTACTAATGATGTTGGATGAAAAAATGCCACCAATATTGTCAGTATAACTAATGAAGTCCATACTCACAATCTGAAGTTCTAGAATAAGTTTTTGGTTTCATGAAAACTTAAGCTCTAAATTGAAAGTGAATTTTACTGTGGGCATGCCCACTGTTGACGGCACACAGAGATGATGACATAACTGTTTAAATTCTATCATCCCAGGCAACAGTTTTCATATATGCTCTTCCTCTTACCTTGTCATCAAAATTCAACAAATCACCTGCATGGGATGTTAAGATTTGTACCCAGTGCCTCATTCAGGAAAGAAGCTGACCCTTTGGGGTACCAAGAGGCTATCAGAATGTATTGATTTCACAAAGACCACCAATAAGGTTAGGGTAGTAATGGTGAGTAGCAATGATGGGCAACAGAATACAGTTCTGATGAGCCATACCTAGCTCCTTCTGTATGCTGTCAGGGACTCCTGTAATAGTCTTTCTCCTTTTGACTTTCTTCGGTCGTCTTACCAGAGTGTCTGTGTAAATTAGAGACCGCCGAAGGCTGGCCTGGCGATCGAAATTCTCCCCTAATGCAGAGTAGTAGAACAAGCAAAGCAATGTTATTTTCAAGCAAGCCGACACCATGCACTTTCTTCCAGAAGCTTGTTGTAAAATGATAAGAAGGTATTAATAATGATGTTAGCCAGTCATACAATGATGAATGGATACTGAAGGGCAAAAAAGGGAGGAAAGCACATTAGCATCATAAGGCTGTTTTCCAATTTCTGGGTGTATGTCCATTCAAAGAAAGCACCTTGAGCTCATTTGCAAATGCAAACTGGTGAATAACACATTGGATGAGTGATTTTGTGTTATTTAAAAATGGGTTATTTTGGACGTGTTTCACAAAAGTCTTTGGTCACCAAAATCACACTTTACATCAGCATGTATTTTGGTTCCGGTCACCGAAATCACACTTTACATCAGCTGGAGATGAATTTATTTGTTTCATCTGGTCCTCACCAGAGACCAAAGTATTGTCTTGTCCGATGTGATGAAACAAATAACTTAATCAAGAATTCCTAGGTGAAGACTTTTCTTCAGTCAAGGAGGCTCATAATTTGAATAGACTGTGGTAATTGCTATGGTGTGAGACACAATGATAATGAAAAAGCCTTATAATGATAAAGTACTTTTATCACAATGAGACCCAGTAGCACTGCGGTTTGTTAAAGCTAAACTGCTTCTCTCTGTTTCTTAATCACTTTTCAAAAGTTGATCTAAATTCATTACAGGTATGTTGAAATCAAACCCAGAATGCCACATCAAAGTTTTTTCTTTCTAGTGTGTAAGTTGTGTGATTATCACACCATGGGATACCCTAAAATAGTAACATATCAATTACTGTTTGGTCTGCTTTAAATTACGTGACATTTGAAGAGAAGTTTTATAGCATTGACCTTATTAAATGGTTCTCCTCAAAATTAAAAAAATACATATGTACCCATACAAAATATATACTTCCATATTATAAGAAAAGTTTAAAAATCATTCACTCTTTTTAGCAACATCGATGCACATTCAAAAGTGGGTATGCTGTGAACAATGTATCTTCTATTTTAATAGGAATACATTGTGAACAGAACCAATAAGGTTCTAGTCAAAATAGAGGATAAAAGATCGGAATGGTCAAAACACATTTCACCTAAAAAGCAACAAACTTAGATGAGGGCTTGTAAATTTGAAAATGCTCTCAACTTTGTTCCTAACGGGAAGAAAACAGAAATGATTTAGAGAAAACCCTGAAGCACCAGAAGGTACCATCATTGTGATAAATGCATCACTATGCAGAATAGCAAATATGGCCTATAAGAGGCCAGTCAGGACTTCACTGGTTCATTTGTTTTCTGTGGCAGAGGAAAAACATGTTCTTGGCTCAAATCATTAAGAATGGACAAAATATTAACAGACAGTTGCATTTAGTCTCCAGGTTTGCTTCCTATACACACAAAAAACCAAAGATAAACCACCCAAGCTGCAAGGAAATTAAAAAACAAACTGCGAGGATGAACATCTAAGACATACCACTGCTGGTGCTAAACTCTCCATCCTTCATTGTGACCTAAAAGGATTGTCTCCTCTACTGGGTTAAACATTTCTGAAGGGCGAGGACCATGATCATGCACCCTGGCATCGACTGTGGCATTCAGCCTGATGCCTGACACAAAGTAGTTATTCAGTAAATGAATACTGAATTGAGAGGGATTTAATTATTTCTTCTCATTGAAAAATGGCAGTAGTCCGTCAGGGTTACTACTTAGAAATCAATTTAGCTAGCTCAAACATCAGTCCAAAGGCAGTTTGTAAGAACTGCTTCAGCATGCTTACTCACTCTATTTATCTTCTAGGTGTAAGAGCTGCTATCCCACGTGGCAGATTAAACAACATACTCATATGTACATTTTATTTTAAACATTTTTTTTCTCTTCAACTCTTAGAACAGGATGAGTTCCCCCAGGACACAGGCCTGTGACTAAAGGGAGAAAATCGATTTTCAAGCCAGCAGCTCATTGTACTAATGTTTTCTTCCTCTCTGCCTGGCAAGCATCTCTCTGCATTTGAAATAATATATTTATTGGCATTCTTTCCTCTGCTGAACTGTACTGAAAACCAAATAGAAGGTCAATGTTCACCCAAATAAACGAGCAGTGACAACGCCCTACAGGAAGCTACATTTTATCTTCTAGTGCTTTGGAAATGTATCATTTAAAGAGCCAGGAGTTGTATAATCTATGTCAATTCAACCATTAAAAGTAAACAAATTTAATGCTTCTTTATACCAGCATATCAGAAAAACTATTTCTCTATGAAATGTCTGTGTGTATAGTAAACACAGAGATCCAGAAAATGGATCAATAAATATGTCATTAGGCATTTGCCTTCTACATTTCCGAAAATGTTAATCACTCAAAAGTAAACTGCATTTTGTCCTAACTTGTATTGCTCATTTCTTTATTGTCATTCACCTCTCCTGTGTGGCATTTTCAAGGCCTCCTTTTAAACTCTATGTAATTCATATCCACTTACTCATCAGACAAGAGAGTGAAGTTCAGAGGCTGACACTGTCTGCTGTTGTGCCAATGTATTTCACTGTGAATTATTCCTTATTCCTGAAAATCTATTCTGCTTTAAATTTCCCAATTTCACGATAATGCATTTTATCTGAATTCCATTAAGGATTGTTACATTTCATAGCACAATCCTACAGCAGAAAATACACAGCCATATAAACATTACACTTTGTTCTGAAATACAACTATATATAAAAATACTTTTAAAAGTATGATTTGGCGAATAAGAATCATACTCAGAAAAATCAATGCTATTTGCAAAGAGAATGGACTAAAATGCCATGCTATTCCTGCAAGGCTTAAGTACAATAAATGAGGGAAAATGTCCATGGAATTTAAAATAATTCATGTACTTATTAAATTTCTCTGGAATTCAAAACAGAGTTTTAAATGTAATTTTTAAACATCCTGTAAGGTTTCAAAAAATTCATCAATAACTATCAAAATATTTTTAGTCCCTTATAAGCTCACCAATGCCATGGTAAAAAACTTTCTAACAGCAGTCAAGAGCAGTAGCCTCAGAAACATAGCAAAGGTATGATGAGTTTTCATCCTAATTTTTTATGAAAACTTATCCTTATTATCACCTGATTTTTTTTAGGTTCTGGCCTTATAAGCCAGATATTGTATGAGCTGATTATCAGTATCACTACCAGTAATGTTTTCTCTTGAACACAGTCTAATGTCTGAAGCTACCAACTCTTAACATGTCTATTTTGCCTTTGGTACACTCCCTAGACCGATGACCTATCTTCTCTGCAGGATATGGAAGAGACAGGGCAGGAAAATTTTGATACTTATCAATAGTTCTCTGTTTGTGAAATACTGTCTTTGAGCTTTACATACCTTGTTACCTTAATTATCACAGATGATTAAAACTTTCTGCAAGAACTTGAATTTCACATTTGGCAATTAATATTCATATGCCAGCCTAACATGTTCTAAATTTTTTATATTTAGAAGGAATTGATTTTTATTTGATGATTACAGAATTCAAATTATGGAGATCAAGATATAATTTCACTATCCTATTAGATTTTTTTAAATGTATATTTCATATTTTTATTTCAAGTAATTTTCCCATTTTTCTACTTGAGAAAATAAGAAGAAAATCATTCAGAAATATTAAATGTGTTCTTTTTCACTTTTATAAATGAGTTTAAAAACCTAATTTTTTCTCACCCAAGATTACATTTAGAAGATATTTCCATATAGCCAAAATATTTAAAGAAGGCAAATCAATTAAAAGACACACTTTAGCTCAATGGTTGGACCACTGAATTCTCTGACATCAACCTTTGGTGATACGGTCTATAAATCTAAAAGCAATAGATATTTGACATGCACACACATACATTTTAGTATTCCCTTCATTCAGCAAAGAGCAGGAAGTCAGATCACAGCTATCTTCCTCTGTTTTATGAATGACATGCTAAGAGCATATACGAAACAAAGAGCCACAGTCATTCTCCCAGAACATGTGGAACCTGTCCACAGAGCAAAGCATACCAGTTATGTTAATAGGAACCATGTCAGCCTGGACTGTTTGGGCTTGCTGCCGCATCTTCTCTTCCGGTGTTGGCAAGGGAAGTGACTTGGTCCAGTTGGTTTGAGTATGAAGGTCAGAGCAGTCACTTGACGTTGGCGTCTTAGGTCTCCTGGTGGAAGTAAGTCTTTCCTCTTCTGATGAAGAGATAGAACACTGCAGGGGAAAAAAGTGAGAGGAAGCCATAGTGTGTAATTGCTGGCAGAAACATATAAAAATAGATTTAAAAAATTAAACTGATTTGAAGCAAGCCAAAAGAAAAAAAAATTGGTCACATTCAGGAACAAGAAGCAATGGTTCACAAGGGAACCGCTCATCTTGCATGTAACCCATAATATACATGATTTGCTAAGGCCTTAGTCTCTAAGCCATGAGGACTGGAAAAGGTTTTGCTGACAAAATCTTTTAAGTTCTTCCTGTTTCTTTCTATACTTACTGTGATCAGAAAGCTTATGGACTTAGTTTAACATTAGAAGCCCAGAGAAACATCATGCGTTTGGCCATCAGTCTCTATTTTTATTAAAATTTCTTTTCGCTCCAAGTAATTTCTAGCCTCGATCTCATTTCCTTTAGGCTCTGACCTCAAGTTTGAAAATGACAGAGCTATTGTTCAACTATCTGTGCTCTTTGGAAATCATTTACATAGAAAAAGAAAAATCAACTGCGAAATTGTTAAATTATCAGAAGCTGACTAAAGCTCTGCTTGGAGCCTATCAGAGCCCCATGAAGAAATTTCTAGCAGTGTCTGTTTTGATACACATTAACATCCTAACTGGAGAGCCCTTTTCAATATCTTTCTTTCCTCACATCTTAAAAAGTGTAAGCAAGAAAGTTGTTTTGGCAAGCATTTCATGATGAACTTCACCGTGGCTCCAGCAGCTAGTTCTATGACAAATGCCAAGAACTTAAAAAAATTGCCACAGGTTTGTGCATGCTAAGTTGCTTCAGTCATGTCTGACTCTGTGACCCTAGGGACTGTAGCCTGCCTGCCAGGCTCATCTGTCCAGGGGGATTTTTTCAGGCAAAAATACTGGAAGGGGTTGTCATGCCCTCCTCCAGGGGATCTTCCCAACCCAGGGACCAAACCTGCTTCTCTTACGTCTCCTGCATTGGAAGGTGGGTTCTTTATCACTAGGGCCACTTGGGAAGCCTGCCACAAACTCAGGATCAATAACAGAAAAGGGTAATTGACTTTTGTTGAGAAATGGCAGTTTATAATCATAATAAACGCCTAAGAACCGCTCTTCAAGTTGAAAGCATTTAAACTACCACCTAAGGCATTAAGACAAATTTTACTTAAAAATGGATGAATAAATAAATAAATAAACATTCCCAAGGGAATGCATGTAAAACTAGCAGCCAAGTCAATTCAACACTCTCCACCACACCTCCCTAAAGGGGTAATTGCTATCCTGGCTTCTAACATTCAGCTTCATCTGCCTGTTTTGGATTTTCTCTAAGGGAAATCATATTGTATCTTCTCTTCTGTGACTTACTTCTTTCATTTAACACAGTATTTGTGAAGCTTATCTATCTTTCAAAGCCAAGTCTTGATACCTTTCAGGATCTAATGAAAGTTTCTAAGAGGACATTAGTAAGACATCTACAGAAATACATTAGTTAGATATACTGAACAGAAGAACACTGCTATCTCTGTTTACTGCTATTGAATTAGCCTTCCTGAAAAAAAATCTGTTTATTCTACAACTAAAAGCACTCCACATATCTGAAAAAGACTACTCTATGGAGAAGGAAATGGCAACCCACTCCAATGTTCTTGCCTGGAGAATCCCAGGGACGGGGGAGCCTGGTGGGCTGCCGTCTATGGGGTCGCACAGAGTTGGACACGACCGAAGTGATGCAGCAGCAGCAGCAGAGCTATGAAAATAGTGTGGTATGGGGATAGAGTCCTAAGCTAAAAATCCAAAGACCTGAGTCTATTCGCTTTATATTTTTCAGTCAAGGGATCCTGAAGTTGTTCCTAAACACTGAAGTTTCCTTTGCTGTAAAATAGGGCTGTACTCTCTACCACATCCCCCTAAGGGTACTTGTGAACCTAATGACATGATAGCTATGAAAAAGGCATTGTGGAAATAAATATATGTATATATATGAATAGACATGCCAGTATATGAGATTTTACATTATTAGTACATAATACATATAAAATGAAAACCTACTTTCTTTGCCACCTAAGGAAAATGTGAAATGTTTATAATTAAAACTGACAAATAAATATACTCAATTTATTGAGCATGTTACTGACTTCTTATTATGACACTAAATTGCATCGTATCGATTCATGTTTGATCCAACACTGGTTAAAATGATCACATCTTCTACAGATCCTTGAAAGGCAATTTGGGCTTCCCACATGGCTCAGTGGTAAAGAATTTGCCTGCTAATGCAGGAGACAGAGGACACGTGGGTTCGATTCCTGGGCTGGGAAGATCCCCTGGAGGAGGAAATGGCAACCTTCAACCAAAGGAATGTTTGAAAGAATTATTAAGTCATGGAGATCAAATCAGTCAGTCCTAAAGGAAATCAATCCTGAATATTCATTGGAAGGACTGGTGCTGAAGCTGAAACTCCAATACTTTGGTCACCTTATGCAAAGCGCCAACTCACTGGAAAAGACCCTGATATTGGGAAAGATTGAAGGTAGGAAGAGAAAGGGACAACAGAGAATGAGATGGTTGGATGGCATCACTGACGCAATGGACATGAGTTCAAGCAACCTTAAGGAGATAGTGAAGGACAGGGAGGCCTGGCATGCTGCAGTCCATGGGGTCTCAAAGGGTCAGACACAACTGAGCAACTGAACAACAAAGTCATACCAGTGTAAATCAATTACGTCTACCCTTTATGCAGTTGTGATGCTCAAAATAGGTTTGATATACAATACTTATTATCTGCCCTCACACTGCAGGCACACAAAACACACACAAATTAAAATTAATTTTATTTGAGAATTTCATGACAGCTCGTGTAAAGTTCACATTCAACTTCACATGTCTGAAGATGAATCTCAATTTAGTAAATTATGTTACTC
The DNA here is from genome assembly GCA_006410875.1 of Neotragus pygmaeus. NCBI lineage: Eukaryota > Metazoa > Chordata > Mammalia > Artiodactyla > Bovidae > Neotragus > Neotragus pygmaeus. Next base: position 623,227 of record SJYV01056328.1, read on the forward strand.
TTTCTGATATATACGTACATAGAAATAATTTTTCGGGCAACCTTGAAATATAGCACAGATTTTAAAGGCCTTGAGAAGCAAATCTTAATCGGCAAGCTTCAGCTTGATGGAAAATAAATAGCCATGGCAACACCCTACAGAGGAGGTTTTCTCTTCCCTGTGACGTCTGCCTAGGGAGATGGTGGAGCACTGTTTTATGGTCTGTGTTCTGCTCAGTGGGACTCATCAGCCCTGGTAACCTACTTTTCTTTCAGTTGACTGAGACTGTCAGATTCGATAACTCTCACAATGAAACAGATCTTCAGCTCAGCCTCGTTGCCAGGGGATGATCACTAGGGATTGCTCCAGTATAACAACTGACGAAGATAATCTAGCTTATAAAGTACTCCCTTCCTTTGTGAGAAAATTTCCCAGACAAGCAGGGCACAGATAAAGTTATATGCAAATGTGACTGTTACACAGTGCCACAATCTACTAAAGAAAAGTAAGAAACCAGGATGGCACACCTTTCAGAATGATCTGACTCCCATTGCTCTCAGTATTTATAAATACAGAGGGGCACAGGAAAAATCTCATCCATCTCACTGGCAGAACACATCACAATTACTCCATTAAGATGGATACTGGAATGCTGTGGATTATTACCTTAGCCTCTTAACTCTGACCTTGTTGGCCACCCTCCCCTTCTCCCCATCCCTGCTTTAATAGTCTATTCCTCAACATAGAAACCTGAGGGATCCTTTCAAAACATGTCAGATCATGCTGCTCCTGTGCAATCTCACTAGAACCTACAAGACCCTGCATGATCTGTGAACTGGCCCATTGCTATCTCTGACCTCAACTCCTACAGTTCTATCCCTTCTTTATCCTACTCTAGCCACATCATCTTCCATCCAGTTCCTTGTACAAACCAAGCACACTCTTGCCTCAGGGTCTTTGCACATGATGTTCCCACCATCTGAAATGTTCTTCCTTTAGACATCCTCATGGATAGCACCTTCTTATTCTTCAAGGGCTTAGTCAAGAGTCCCCTTCTTGTTGAGGTCTTACCTGCTAACCTGCCTAAAATTTCAACTCCTCCCCAATATTTTATATCTCCCTTCTCTTCTTTCTTTTTTCCCTTTGGTACATATCACCAGTATAAATATATTTTAGCTATTATCTTGTTTGTCTTTCCCTTGAAAATGTAAGTTTCAGGAGGCCTTAAATCAGAATTACATAGAGTGCAATTTCACAATTTTAGCTAAAAAGGAGTCACCATTTAGTAACTGATGTCTCAACACCTTGCCCTGGGTTACAGGCTTTATAGGAATTGGTACCTCGTTTAATCTTCATAGCATTAGCCTCGTTCTGTAAATATGGAAATGGAGTAAAGCAACTTTACTTGTGGAAAGTTGACAAGTGGGCAACAGATTAGAACCTTCAGCTGGCCTCAAAGCTCTGCTGCTAAACAGTGTAAAATAACAACTTGATAATATTTGCAATAAATTACTATGTTTTCTAATCTAAAAATAAAAATATCCATTTATATCTCTGAATAAGAAAAGGATCTTAAAAAAATAAAGAATCTATAGTAAAGTCAGCAGGGTGGTGTAATGAATGGAACACTGTAAGTATCAGCACACTGGCTCTGTCATTTACCAGCTGTATGTTTTGAGCAACTCAGGCTCCCTGTGTTAAGAACAGAATAACTTAAATAGCATCGCCATGCTTCATGTTAAGGGATCCCTTAGTACAGGGTGAATTTTATTTTTTTTAATATCGAGTTTAAAGTGGACTTGCTTTCAGAACTTAAGGCAGCTTGATTTATAATGCAGTTTAATTGATCAATAATGTTCATTAAAATCTCATGTCCTTAATCTGGAAGGAATGGACAGTCAGAAATGAAACATAAGAAACCATGATTTCTTGTGTCAAATTGCTTAATTTACAAAGGGAGATCACCTGCCATACCAGGAGTTGTTTTGTGAATTTTGGATACTGTTAAGTCCTGCATTTCAGAACTTTGAGGTCCTGTCTGGAAATGAGACAAGTTCTCACCAGATGGATGGTGAGGCCTGAAACATGGTCTCTTTGGCAGATTGCCAAGTTATCAAAAAGTGGGCTTAACTGAAAAACACATTTGCCCAGGCTTTTTTTTTTTTTTTNTCTGGAAATCAGACAAGTTCTCACCAGATGGATGGTGAGGCCTGAAACATGGTCTCTTTGGCAGATTGCCAAGTTATCAAAAAGTGGGCTTAACTGAAAAACACATTTGCCCAGTTTTTTTTTTTTTTTTTAATCTGCTATGCTTTTAAAAATGAGAAAACTTAATTATAGCCAGAGTTAAACTTAGCATTCCTTTAGCAATTATTACATAAAAATAGATACAGAACAGATGAAACTATATAGAGCATCATTTAAGAGGAAAGCCACAGACATTCCAGTCTTTTTTACAGGACACTTACTTAGTCTCCTGTGTTTTTGTCTTCAGAATTAAACCCGTCTTGGGTGGACTTTTCTTTTTAAAGATTCTAGATAGTTTATAAGGTGCCAAAATGTTTGCAGTCTTTTTTGGCTATATGCTTATTCCACCTTTAATATACTCATACACAAGCAATGCTGACTTCATTCTCTTCTCTTCTTATTCCCCTTTCCCCTCCCCTGGGCTCTGGACCCAACAACAAACACCAGGGGTAGTGGTTTTGAGGGGAATACACACAGAAACACAGTTTGTGGCCCATCCAGAGCTCCACAAAGGCCAGGAGGTGGGTTCCACATTCACATTATTAAATAATTTCAATTGTTTCTTCTCTCCTATTCATATATGTTCATATAAAGTGAACATAAATGTCCAAAATGATAATGTAATTTCTTGCCTTTAATGGCCTATTATAATAAATCATATATACAAAGTATATAACACAACAATGAATTTTTAAAAACCTATTACCCAACTCATGACTTAAAATATTATGAACAATTGCATCTACAGCATACTGTTTCCTGCTTGGCACAAGGTAACCGCTCTCCTAAATGCTGTGTTATTTATTATGCCTTTAACTTTTGTTATGTACGTGCATAAATATGTCTAAATTACATATTTAGACTTGCTTAGTTTGTATGGTATGTAATTATACAGGACTACTTACAAAGATATAAAAGCATATGATTATACGAAGTATTAAATCCAAGTTTCTCTTCAAATAAACGCATATTTGAGTCTATAAGATGCCTTCTGTATCAGTCACTATGTCAATGATACTTTGCCATTCTCTTTAGTGTTATTTACTTACCATTATGTTTCTAAGCCATATCCATATAGTTATGTGAGCCTATGGTTAATCCATTTCACTGAAGCATACATTCCATTCTAATACATTTATTTATCCACTCTTTGACTGATGGATGATAGGTTGGAAAAGATGTTCATCCTATTATCTCAACAAGTCAAAACTCCCCTAACCAAGAGAGTGGTTAGCTGGTGAGAAATATAGCCAAGGCTCAATTCCACTACTCATTGTTGAGGGAAAACAGGCTCTGGAGTCCCAGATCTGGGTTTCAATCCTAGCTCACTTTTAGGGGTGAAGGGTGTGTTCACTATCTTGATTGTGGCGATGGTCTCATGTATGTATAAGTATGTCGAAACATATTAAATTGTATATAGGTGTGTAGTTTATTTTATATAATTATACCTCATAACGCTCTTTGTAAAGAGAGGGAGAACTCTCTCAGGATTTTAAAGCTATGTGATCTTAAGCAAGTACTGTGATTCCTCCAAGACACATCTGTGACTTGGGTATAAGCTGCCTTACATGGTTACAGTAAGAATTAAGCAGACTCACAGGTAACACCAGCCCAGCTTCTGGCTCCTGAGCTATTCCATGTTTCAAATGCTTGGCTCCATGCTGGGAAAATCAAAATCAATATGATGAGGATGCTGTGTGGCCTCCCACCTCCATCTAGAAGGGAAGGCAGATATGAATAGAGCCTCATCCCAGTGTAATGGGATGTGTGGAACAAGAGAAACTGGAACAAGTTGAGAGATGCCCTCACTACTTGAACGCATAAAGGCCTGAAAAGACAGACCACAATCTTCTCACCCTGCTAAATAGGACAGAGCAACAAAGTGCCACAGATCGCAGAGCAGCGAACACATGGAACCAGCAACAACTCCTCTGTGTTTCCACTATGTCCTATTACTTACCCAGAGAGACTCAATAAGAAAATAACTGTATCTAGAATCATGTTTTCTGGATAGTTAAGTGACCCAAAGCCAGGGGCTCTGTCTGTATATTGAGACTAAGCAGGACTTAACATGGTTTTTTGAAAACAATACCGGGAATAAATGAATAACACCAAACAAGTCAAAGACAGAAGGAAAACTGACAACAGCAGGTATAGTGAGAAGGAACTTGGGTAATTTAGTAATCTTGACCTATTATTTCACCAATATGGTGCAATGAAAAGAAATGAAATATAAAGTGAGAAGCCCTGCGTTCATGTCCTCTCAAATACGTTCTGGCTTTGTGATTTTGAGAAAGTAATTTAATATATCGGAGTCTCAGTTTCAAGATGGTTAAAATGATAGCAAAAAATTATTAAAAATACTGACTTTATGGAAGGTCTTGTGAAAAGGAGATATAATTTGAGAAAAAGTTCTGAAGTGTTCTACAATTATTATAAAACAAGTACCAATAAAATAACCACTGGTAGTTCTACACACAGATAACCTGTAAAGTCACAACAACCAGAAAGCTTTAATAATTGCTGAAACCTCTCAAATTTATTGCCTTAGGTAGGAAATTCTATGTTTGTGGAATAAAAGAATGATTGAAAGAGTAGCCAAATTTTCATAAAACCAGACACTGTCTACTGAACTAGTTTCTTTGAAGTCTGGTTTGAAAAACCAAGCTGTTTTAAAGACATCAGTCATCATTATTTGAGCATATACTGTGCCAGGCACCATGCTTAAGGATTTAAAAACCGTTAACTTACTTCAGCCTCATAACCATCTTCAAGGTGGGTAAGGCGATCAAGTAATTTATTACCAAAACCAGAATGCCTTTGAGAGTGAAAGGAGTACTTTTAATAATCACGCAGAGCAGCAGCCTCAAACCAGGACTATCCTGAGCAGAACCGGAACATGGGGTTTGTAGCCCTTCACAGGTGAGGAAGCGGAAACTCGCAGAGGGAAGCAGTTTGCCAAGGCCACCAACTTCGACAGGTGGGAAAGCTCCTCCAAACCAGTCTCCCAAGCATTACCTGATGCATGCTTCCTACATGTGCGGTTACAGAGTAAGGCCACTGTCCTTTTGACATCTTCAAAATCCTCCTTTGATTTAAATCTCTCATATCAATAAAGACTAAAACAGAACCTGAGATGATGCCAGTTCAAAGGAAAACAGAGACTAGAAAAGAAAATTTCAGTTTCTATCAGTATCATGAAAGCCAACCATTTATTGCCACAGTCCCAGTCTACTTTATCTGTCTGGGGAGAAGGAGGGCAAATTTTACGCAAGAGATTGAGGAACTCACGATTGACATCCTTTCTGCTGAGACAATGGGGCCTCTGTGAATGTTTCCCTGATTCAGTGAACATATCATCAAACATAACCTCCCACAGTGGCAGTTGGAGATATGCCCTCTCAACTCACAGGAAGGATCCTGTCATTTACAACTGAAATTTCCTTCAAATACCTGAATAACCTCTTTGGTAGTACCTGGCACACAATGCAAACTAACAAAACAAAAACCTGTCAAGACTAGAACAATTCTAAAGCAACAGCTTACTCTTTGATTTCACAGTTGAATAAAAATGTTACTTTTTGTGAGATTTCTGAATCCCTTTGCAGGGATTTTTCAAGCAGCATGTTTACTATGTAGATGACATATATAACATATACTTGGAAACAGCTCAAGCAATTTCTTTTCTTGCTATGCTACATCACTACTTTGAAAGATATATATGTGGAGATCATCAGCAAAATAACTTTCACTATACCATAAACACAAGTCCTGCTTGGGAAATGTTTTGCATTTGGATAATTACTTTGGAATGGTGAGCCAGAATAAATAACCGAAACGGACATCCCCTAAGTTCTCTGTTCTCATTTATATGTCCTTAACTTCTGTCTTATTAGCAACTCTCATTTTAGGAGAATGCTTTTATCCTAAGCACAGAATAGATGCTTAATTATTACCTGTCCCTTCTCCAGAGTTCACTGTTGTCCTAACCATAGCCTACTTGGAAATACAAAGGGTTTTCCCAGTAGAATTTGCCTTCTCAATCGACTTCTGTATACTCCATGTTTAAAATGATCCCCAACTGCTAGAGTGACATTGATGGACATGATGGCAGTCAGGGGTCTTGGTCTTAACATAGAGACTATAAACTGTTAGCTTGGAGCCCCTCATATAATGAATGGATCCCCACCTGATCTCAAATGCCAACTGCATCATATGCATGCATGCATGCATGCAAGTTGCATCAGTTGTGTCCAACTCTTTGTGACCCTATGGACCGTAACCAGCTAGGCCTCGTTGTCCATGGGATTCTCCAGATAAGAAAACCGGAGTGGGTTGCTATGCCCTCCTCCAGGGGATCTTCCTGACCCAGGGATCGAACCCATGGTCTGTTATGGTCTCCTCATTGGCAGGTGGGTTCTTTACCACTCGCATCACCTGGGAAGCCCTAAAAAGTTAGGTCACTTCCTGGACTTTACATTCTGTCTTTAACATTCTGCCCTACCAGTTTGTATATTCAGGTGCCACACTGCAGTGATTCCCGACTCTTTATGTTTTAAAACCTGGTCAGGCTGCTTCTCCTCCCCATTGCTCCTCTAGTTTACAGCTTTGCCAGTAGCAACCTTGGACCCAGCCTCTCCAATCCTCTTTCTCCTCTTCCCATCCCCTAAAATAATTCCACACTAAAACAGAACAAAACTACTCAACTTTTTATTGCTACTGTGTTAATTTTTTAAATTAACTTGGGCAGAATTGACAGTTTTTTGATATTGAATCCTCTAATCTAAGCGCATGTTATATCTTTTCATTTATTCAAATCTTAGCTGTGTTCCCATAAAGTATTTTAAAGCTTTTTCATATATAACTTGCATTTTTAAATTAAAATTTTCCCTACTTTGTTTACTATAGCTATTTAAAATAGACTTTTTCTACTATCTCTTCTAACTTGCATATGTAGATATGAAAGCTATTGATTTCTATACCAATATTATACCATATGTATATCTATACTATGTTATAGTGACTGCAAATACCTGTCTTATTCTTTGTTCTAATGAGAATGGCCCATTAAAAATTATGTTGGATTTGGTGACAGGTAGGTACTTTTGTTAAGTTATAAATATCCACTTGTTCCCATATTATTATTATTTTTTAATCAAGAATGGCTGTAAAATTGTATCAAATGTCAATATCTACAGTTTTTATATGATTTTTCCCCTGAAGTATATTAACACAATTAATACATGATTGAATTACCTAATGATGAACATTCTTACATTACTATAGAAATAAATCCAGGTTGATTTTGAAGTATTCACCTCATAAAGAGTTACTAGATTATGTTTCCTGCTTTTTTAAATTTCTAATGCCAATATTCATGAGTGAGATTGGCTAATTTACTTTGGTGTTAAAATTAATTTATTATTGTTTTTTAATTCCACCTTTTCCTTCTCTTTCTTTGCTCTCAGACAGTTTCAGGGATTGGATTGACCTACTCTTTTAAAACTTTAGTAGATTCTTCTCCGTGAAACTATCGAAGCTTGGTGTTCTTCCTCAATTTGGTTCAATTTTTTTTTTTTAATTTCAATTTTTCCCCAGGTTTTTTTTTTTTGAGAATTTTAAGAGTAAGTTTTTATAAATAATGTATCCAAAGATTTTTTGACCCACTACATACAGTAAGAATCTCATTAAGAAAAATATACAGATTTTGATAAGAGTTTAAATTCTGAGAGAAAGTTTAAAGCCTGATGCCAAGTACTTAGATTGCTACTGCTTCAATTTCAAAAGACCAGTGGACAGCAATTTTAGTACACAGAACTCCACTATGCTGTAGAGTTCCCTTTTTCCAGGGTCAGCCAGCTTTATTCTGCTTCATTAACCGCTTCTTTGCTCCTTGATGGATTTTGGAATCCAGTTTTCAGATTTTTGGATTTCCTTTAATAGGAAACTTCACAATCATTTCCTGGGGATTTGTGCAGATGAAAACAAACGGAGAATCAGATTCTTCTTGACTTATGTCTGGATACTGATCCTTAAACTGCTTCTGGGATAAGCAGTCAATTAGGTCCACACAGCCCAGAAGACAGCCTGATGGATTCCACATCTTTCCCACAGAGGAGGAGATAAGTAGTCTGGAGTTCTGAGACTTCTTGAGGAGAGGGTCTTTTTGCTGCGGCTGCTATCCAAAGTCTTCCTCTGTGAGGGGTGTACCAACTTCTGCCCTCCACCCTTTACATCCCTCGGACAAGCAGAGAAGCCCAAGCCTGATGCATAGAGAGGCACCAGCCGCCATCAAAGCCTTCCTGAAATTCTTGGTCCTGGATTCAAAACTGATGCTGACATGAGCTGAACTCTAGTCCTGATCCTGCTGGATGGAAAGCCTTCTTCTGTGAGGCCACACCTGTCTGGTCTATCCACTGGGGAGGAGGCTGGTACAGGTTGGGATTCACCAGAAGTCCCAAAGGCTCTTCAGAAGATCTATCCAATTTGGTCAGTGGTTGGTTCAAGGTTCCATTGGCAATGACATGTATTGCCTCATCTAGTTTGCTGTGATACTCAGCTAAAGAATCTTCATCTTCCACAATTTTCCTGCCTGCAAAATCAATGGTGATCTTCTTAGAAAGCCAAGAGGCATGTTGAAATTCTCTCAGCTTCTCCTCTCGCTTTTGTATGGACTCCTGCTCAATTTTGGACAACCACTGGTTAGAATCACTAGCAAAGTAATCTGACTCATCATCAATGACTTGGGTCCTTCGAATGCTAGTTCTGTCAAACTCTAACAGCTTGTTTTTATGCTTGATAGCCTTCTCCAGACCAGATTTAAATCGCAATTCTTGATGAGGAAGAAGGTCTTTGGTAGAGATGTCCACTTTCCCAGAATTCTCTGTCCCATGAGCTTCTTCAGTAGTTTCTGGCTCTTGTTTGAGTCACGCTGTAAAATATCTCGTTCTTCATGAGTACATACTAGAGAACCACAAAACAAGCAGGGGCCAGAACCCTCTTGTTCACAGACAATCCGCCCACAGATCAGACAGCTGTTGATCAGTTCATGCTTCTGGCCCAGGCAATCACAAGGGTGGCGACCTGAAATCAGGACTGCAAGCTTGTCTTGTCCCTCTTTTGTATATAAACTGACTTTTATTGATATAACTGGCATTAATATTGTGAAAGTTTAAGGTCTAAAATGTGATTGTTTTATGCATATATATTATAAAACAATTACCACAATAAGGTTAGTTAACACTTTCATCAACTCAGTTACTACTTTGGAGGTCAATATGGTATAATTTTTGATACAATTTTTTNATTCCACATCTTTCCCACAGAGGAGGAGATAAGTAGTCTGGAGTTCTGAGACTTCTTGAGGAGAGGGTCTTTTTGCTGCGGCTGCTATCCAAAGTCTTCCTCTGTGAGGGGTGTACCAACTTCTGCCCTCCACCCTTTACATCCCTCGGACAAGCAGAGAAGCCCAAGCCTGATGCATAGAGAGGCACCAGCCGCCATCAAAGCCTTCCTGAAATTCTTGGTCCTGGATTCAAAACTGATGCTGACATGAGCTGAACTCTAGTCCTGATCCTGCTGGATGGAAAGCCTTCTTCTGTGAGGCCACACCTGTCTGGTCTATCCACTGAGGAGGAGGCTGGTACAGGTTGGGATTCACCAGAAGTCCCAAAGGCTCTTCAGAAGATCTATCCAATTTGGTCAGTGGTTGGTTCAAGGTTCCATTGGCAATGACATGTATTGCCTCATCTAGTTTGCTGTGATACTCAGCTAAAGAATCTTCATCTTCCACAATTTTCCTGCCTGCAAAATCAATGGTGATCTTCTTAGAAAGCCAAGAGGCATGTTGAAATTCTCTCAGCTTCTCCTCTCGCTTTTGTATGGACTCCCGCTCAATTTTGGACAACCACTGGTTAGAATCACTAGCAAAGTAATCTGACTCATCATCAATGACTTGGGTCCTTCGAATGCTAGTTCTGTCAAACTCTAACAGCTTGTTTTTATGCTTGATAGCCTTCTCCAGACCAGATTTAAATCGCAATTCTTGATGAGGAAGAAGGTCTTTGGTAGAGATGTCCACTTTCCCAGAATTCTCTGTCCCATGAGCTTCTTCAGTAGTTTCTGGCTCTTGTTTGAGTCACGCTGTAAAATATCTCGTTCTTCATGAGTACATACTAGAGAACCACAAAACAAGCAGGGGCCAGAACCCTCTTGTTCACAGACAATCCGCCCACAGATCAGACAGCTGTTGATCAGTTCATGCTTCTGGCCCAGGCAATCACAAGGGTGGCGACCTGAAATCAGGACTGCAAGCTTGTCCTGTCCCTCTTTTGTATATAAACTGACTTTTATTGATATAACTGGCATTAATATTGTGAAAGTTTAAGGTCTAAAATGTGATTGTTTTATGCATATATATTATAAAACAATTACCACAATAAGGTTAGTTAACACTTTCATCAACTCAGATACTACTTTGGAGGTCAATATGGTATAATTTTTGATACAATTTTTTAACATGGAAATTAGTCTGTTAATATTCCCCCTCTAGATGTTCTAAAGTCAGATTTGATACTTTAAATAAATTAGAAAATCAGTTTCAACATTAGCTATGTCTTCCATCTAACAAAAGATATAAATAATTTTTATTCCTAATCATAAAATCTTCTGTTTGAAAAACGTTAGTGATTTCCTATTAGCTATGCAATAAGAGCTAACTCTTTCTTGGCATTGCCCATCTGTAATCTTACTTCAGCCTCCCTCCATCACTATTCCTGTCATCACTCTTGGTGAACTCAGTAATCCATTGAGCTGTTCCATCTAACACCTTCTCTGATCCTTCACAACCTTACCTCCAGCAGGCCTCAGCCACCCACTCTTAGGGACATGCTCTAGACCTAGCTGCTACATAATACCTGAACTGGAGTGGTTCACTAACTGATAATCCTACAGAATTTGCTCAAGGTATGAGAGAAAGAAAAGAATCAAGAATGTGCCTGATGATTCTGACTTAAAAATGGGCAGAAAGAAGTTGAAACTTACTGAGGTGAGGAAAACCATAAAAGAATCAGGTAGAGTCTTTTTGTTTTTGTTTTTCCTTTTGGAAGAGAGATGTGAGAATCACATTTGAATTTGAATCAGTTTGAGATAGCTGTAAGAGACATTTAAGTGGAGATGGACAGTAAGCAGATAAATGCATGAGTGTGGACTAGAGCTTAGAAATTTAGAAAACTTCCATGCATGGAATTTAAGAGATAAAGTTAAGAAGTAGTATTTTAGGAATTAGGAGACACACTTCAAGTCTTAGCTCTCCTACTTGCTGTATGCATCACTTGCATCTTCAAGGCACTAATTTCTTTATCTAGAAAGTGGTGAGTGGAAGACTGTTCTCTAAGATCTTTTTGAACAGGCTGTTCACCTTCCATTCATTTAACTCAATAAATATTTACACAGAAGAACAGTACTGGAAGAATCATACTCCCTGATTCAGGCTATATTACAAAGCTACAGAAATCAAAACAGTATGGTACTAGCACATACAAAAATAGATCAGTGGGTCAGGATGAAAACCCAGAAATAAGCCCCTTTACCCCTTAACACCTTCCCCTCTTCCCTCCCTGCCTCCTCCTCATCCATACAGCCACTCTTCGGATCTCTAGGTCTTCAGTATGTCTTACCTGTTACACGAGCCCTGTCACTACTCTTCTTACACACTACACCCTCTCCCAGGCCCTTCCCCATTTCCTAACTGCCCAAGTAAGAAGTTCTCTTTCAAATATTACCATATGACAAACACTTATTGTAGCATGTAATATATATAAAACTTTTTATTCTGGTGAGTTCTCCCTATCTGAGGGCTCTAAGTTTCCTGATGCACGTCTGTACATGCTTAATACCTTATTAATTTTTGCATTTTGTAGTATCAGGCATATGCTATATACATTTATTCACTGGCTGCTGTTTCTTCCTGGAATGTCCTTCTCCAAGATTTCTGCATGGCTAACTTTTTTAATCCCAACCACCTCTTTGCTTGGGAAAAATCTACCCTTTAATTTAGAATTGCAACCTCCTATTCTATTTTACTCCAGAGCACACATCACTAAAACAGCATCACTGCTTAGTTATTCTCAGTGTCTCAGTACCAAATCAAAGCACTATCAAGAGAAGAATTCTTCTGTTTGCTTCATTGTTACAGCACCTAAAATATTTCCTAGCACATGAGATGCTTAATAACTACTTGTTTTAAAAATGATTATAATTCTGTGTTTAAAGTAGTGAGGTGATGGACATGTTAATCAGTCTGACTGGTGATCATTTCACAAAACACATGTATATCAAATTATCACACTTGAAATTATATATAATTTTGTCAATATACTTCAACAAAGCTGAAAAACAATAAAAACAAAACAGAATCCTTACCATGTAATTCATCTCCTGATTGTAATTTTTCTTACTCATGTCAACAAGAAAAAAATACGTTAAAAAAAACTATAGACCACGTCAATTCTGATATAGCTGCTTTTCCTATTATGCTAACAGACTTTTTTTGTATAGACCTTCTTCAACTTACAATGGGGTTTTGTCCAAAAAAACCCATCATAAGCTGAAAACAAATGTCAAAATGCATATAACTCATTAACCTATCAAACATTACAGCTTACCCCAGCTTACCTTACACATGCTCAGTACACTTAACATTAGCCTAAAGTTAGGCAAAATCATCTAATACAAAGCCTATTTTATAATTAAGTGTTGCAAAGACAGTATTGAGAATACCTTGTGTACCTATCACCCAGTCTTCTCTAATATTGACATATTACATCATCATGGTACATTTGCCAAAACTGAGATTAACACAGGATAATACTACTAACTAAAAAACAGACTTCATTCTCATTTTATGAGTTTTTCTAACTTAGGTCTTTTATCTGTTCTGGGAGCCAGTCGAGGATCATGTGTTGAATTTAGAAGACTTACCTTTGGATCTGTTTCTTCATCCTCATCTTGGTAATCATCACAGAGGGGATTGGAGTTGGCTGCAAAGGTGGGTCCTTGGGAATAGTATTGCGAACTCCGATAGCCATCCCGCCGTAACTTATCACATTCTGCAGGGGTAGAGGCCAGGGAAGGGAGAAAGGGCTTTAAGAACCAGGATTTGCTTACTCCTTTTTATTTACCTTTTCTTGCAATATTTGTCTACATACAATAATGATTTAAAATAATAATAAAAATGATAATAAAAAGAACTAAGAGTTAGTAAAGCAGGTACCACATCTTAAATGCCATGTTAATACACTTCAAAGGGACTGTTTTACACCTCTCAAAAACTCTCTGAGTCAGGTAATTACTTTTATTGAAGTATAGTCGATGTACAATGTTGTGTCAATTTCTACTGTATAGCAAGCTGACTCAGATATACATGTATACACTCTTTTTTAACATTCTTTTCCATTATGGTTTATCACAGGATGTTGAATATAATTCCCTGTGCTATATAGTAGGTTGCTATTGTTTAGTCACTAAGCTGTGTCTGACTCTTTTCGACTCCATAGACTGTAGCCTGCCAGGCTTCTCTGTCCATTGAATTTCCCAGGCAAGAATACTGGAGTGGGTTGCCATTTCATTCTCCAGGGGATCTTCCCCACTCAGAGATTAACCCCAAGTCTCCTGCAATGGAAGGCAGATTCTTTACCACTGAGCCAGCTGGAAGCCTGTCCACCCTATATGTGATAGATTGCATCCACTAATTTCGAACTCCCAATCCTTTCTTCCCCTACTCCCCTCCTCCTTAGCAACCACAAGTCTGTTCTCTGTCTGTGAGTCTGTTTCTATGTTTCAAATAAATTCATTTGTGTCATATTTTAGATTCCACATATAAATGATATCATATGATATGTGTCTTTTTCTGATTTACTTCACTTCGTATGATAATCTCTAGGTCTGTTCATGTTGCAGCAAATGGCAATATTTCATTCTTTTTTTATGACTGAGTAATATTCCATTGCATATATGTACCACATCCTCTTTATCCATTCATCTGTTGATGGACATTTAGGCAGCTTTGATGGTTATTGTAAACAGTGCTACTATGAAACAGGGATGCATGTATCTTTTCAAATTAAGAGTTTTGTCTAGGTCTATGCCCAAGACTGGGATAGTTGGATGACATGGCAACTAAATTTTTAGTTTTTTGAGGAACCTCCATACTGTTTTCCATACGTACTATAATTTTTGACATGTAACAATTGATGATGTAATTCCACATCAGAAAAATGCAAGCAATTCTCACATGAGGCTTGCCTTCTAGACTGATCAACTGGAAGTGAGAAATCATAGATTATAATCTCTCATTCTGTTTTCACTTCCAATTTTATTTGATGCTAAACAGCCTGTAATCATTGTGTGGAGTTTAGCACAAAGCTGGGTGGCAGTCTGAGATGTCTTCCAATTCACAGAGCAATGACTGGGGCCGTTGGCTGCTAAGAGACTGGGGATTCTCTTCAAGGAGGAACCACTGCACTGATAACTCCCATCAGTTGAGGGAGAACAAAGCAAGGGTTCTAATGACATTTTAAAGTCCCAGGAGCTCTCTCCTATGACTCAGATACCTCAGAAAAGTATTTGCCTTGCAAAAGGATTCCCCACAGTGTTGCTTTAAATATCCATCTTGCTAAAGGAAGGTGACAGGTGTTTGCTTTTGGGCACGTTTCCTCTTTGCACAGTTTTACAAAACCATGCACCTAATGGCACAGAACTAAAGTAGAGCATCTTCAGAGTTCCCTTTTAACACTAGGATCTAAGCTGCTTCTTCAAAGAGGAGATGAGCAGCTGTTTTAGTGGAGGGATAAAAATAAAAAAATCCTCACTGTCCTGTGTTACCTATCTCATGGTGGGAGCAGAGAGTCAAATGAAAACTACACATCAGATTTTTTTTTTTAACTCCATGGAAATAGTCACAAGGCTCTTTTAGAATGCAGAGCTAACTGAAAAATTGTACAGGTAATCATAAGATAGTTAAACACTAATACTTCAGTTACTTACGGGCTGAATAATGTGTGGGCTGGACTGGCAACCCATGCTAACTAACATCGAATAAAAAAAGAAAATTAAAAAAAAAATTTCTGACACCTCCAGAGTACATTTGAAAAAATGAGGATTTATAACACTAATCGAACCCTTTTCAGTGAAAAAGACTTCCACATTTTCTCCAGTATTTCACAACTTCTCTACAAAAATAAATAGTACAACCAGATTCTGTTCTCATTCCTACAGGGATGTTACATAAAGCCTGATGACTAGTTTTCAAATGGTGTTCAGTGTGGAGTTCTTGGATTCTGTAAATATTTTACTTTTTAAAATGATTTTAATTATTTTCTTTTGGCTGTGCTGAGTCTTCATGTGGCATGAGCTTTTCTCTGGTTGTGGTGAGCGGGGACTCTCTCTAGCTGCAGTGCACAGGCTTCTCTTGCTGTGGAGCATGGGCGCCAGGGTGCATGAGCCTCAGTAGTTGCGGCTCCCAGGCTCTAGAGCACAGACTCAATAGTTATGGCACATGGGCTTAGTTGCTTCACAGCATGTGGGATCTTCTCAGATCAGGGATCGAATTTGGGTCTCTGGTACTGGCAGGCAAATTCTTTATCACTGAGCCACCAGGGAAGTGTGATTTTATTTTATTTTTTTTATCTTAAGGCTAAAATAGAACATAACACTCAACCCTATAATTCTACATGTCACTAATTTGTATTGCTAAATTAACTTTTCTGTAGTCCTATAAACTGAAGTCTCCTAAAGATTCAGGGTGAATCTTGTAAACGAAATGATAAACCCTATTACCACTGTAAGTTACTTATCACATAATTTGGTGCTTATAGTTACCAAACAAAACAAAACACAAAGTTAAGGCCAAGACCCTTTAAACCAAATCCTTTTCTTATTCAAAAAATAATCCTTTTCACCCTCATTCACTGACCTTAAGATAAGTACAAGTCTCAAATTATAGAATTTTATAGTACTAAAAAATCTGTTCTTGATATCAGGTACCAGGTAAGAATGTGTTTTAAAAAGATTAATCTGCAAGGGACTGCTAGGCTAGATCATCTCTAAAGGTGGTATTCATTCTGATCTTCTTGGCAATAATATTAAAAACATCCAAAATGTTATCATCAAAAAAGACAACAAATCACAAGAGTTGGCAAGAATGTAGAGAAAACGGAACCTTGATGCAGCCACTATGGAAAACAGTATGGAGGTTCCTCAAAAAATTAAAAACATAACTCTCATACAATTCAGCAATTCTGCTTCTGGGTATTTATCTGAGGAAAATAAAACAGTAACTCAAGAAGATGTATGTACTCCAATGTTCATTCACACGCACAGAGAGAGGAGTATTACCCAGCCATAAAAAAGAATGAAATCTTGCCATTTGCAAAAGCATGAATGGACCTAGAAGGTATTATGCAAAGTGAAATAAGTCAGACAAAGACAAATACCATATGATTTCACTTACATGTGAAATTTAAAAAACAAAACAAACAAATCAGAAACAGACTTAAAGATCCAGAGGACAAGTGGGTGGCTGCCAGACAGCAGGGGGGATGGGGTTGGGCATAATACGTGAAGGGGATTAAGATGTACAAAATTCCAGTTATAAAATACATAAGTCTTAGGGATGTGATATACACCCTTATATAGAACATGGTCAATAATATAGTAATTTTTTATGGTGACAGATGTTACTAGACTTAACATGATCATTTTGCAATGTATTTAAATATCAGAGCAGTATGTTGTACACCTGAACCTATATTGTACATCAATTACACTTCAAAATTTTTTAATTAAAAGGAAATTTAAAATAGCCAAATGACATACCTGTTAAAGTTTATAAAACCAAAATACTGCAAAATTGTTATCCATAAATTAAAATCATAAAAAGCTGGCAATTGTTAGTATTCCCAGTATGTGTCTTCTTTCAAGCCTAGTTTAAAGGACAATGTCTTTTCTTTCCATGGTTAAATTTATGTCACAAAAGTGTTTAAATAGTGGTATAACAACTAACATATCAAATGAACATGGTGCTCATCTAAGATTAAATTAGGCCATATAAATTTATGGCAGATAACCAATTTTTAAATTCTTACCAGATTAATCTAATAAACTCATTAATTATTCTAATTAATTAATAAATGATCTAATTAATCTAATAAACTCATCAAGTTCCACCATCATTTATCTTCAACTCTAATGGGAAATCTAGGAAAATTTCCACTTGTCAAGTTGCAGTGGCCCTCAGCTTCTAAAACCTTGGCTCTGTTCATTAAAAAGTGAGTTTATTGTCTGTGGAGTGAGATATAAGTGAGTACTAGCAATCATGAATAAACAAAGACTTTTCAAACACTACACTGATGGTAAGGGCAAGGCAAAGTATAACTTAAAGCCAGGCTATGCCAGCAACCACAGGCGGGAAACATGATACTAACTGTAATAGAAGCTCTCTCTTTAACACATGTGCTTCTTGCAACAGAAATTTAGAGTAAAACCATGCTATTGTTCTCACAGCACTGCTCAGATAAAGGTGTCACTGTTTGTAGTGTCCTCTGGTTTTCCAGCCACAAATTTCCTCCTCCTTCCTTTCCTGTCCAGCTATTTTCTTTAGCACAACAACAATGGACAAATAATGTGGGTGACCAAAGTTTTAAATATAGAAGCAAAAAAATACTGTCATAGGCTTAGATGGTTAGTTACCCAACCATCTTATGAATTTAATACTGTTTTGTCCTCCCAACCTTCACATATTACACTATTTGTTGGAATTTCTGCTTTAATATTTTAGATATGTTGAGGGAGTCTGCTGCAAGAAGATTTAGAGTTATCTTCAAACTCATCTCTACCGGAAATCCTTGATGAATTTCCATGCTCTGTTTTGCTCCTAAGTGTAATGAATTAGTGACAATGAGCTGGAGTATAACGCAGTCACAAAAACGTCGAAACCCCCGGGGCCCGATACAAAAAGAAGATGCTTTTATGACTCTGCACATTCTCCCGGTCCAGGCAGAGGTGGCAGTCACACGGAGATCAGGCCGTGGGAGGATCCCCCTCAGAGAGTGCTCAGACCATCACGCAGTAGCACTACTGGCTCTGGAAACTTCTGCCAGAAGTAACCAGGTTACTTCCTCTCCTGTTTCTTTGGACACAACAAGTCACATGTCCACATGTACCTTCAGAGGTGAGAAGGAAGGGCAACCTTACCTCATAAGCAAAATCCAACTATTCTAAACCAACTCTAATGACTCCCCAGAGACAACACCGAATCTAAGACTTTCCAGATCCTTATCACCCATTCTCTTCCAATCCTTCCTGAACAACGTTGAGAAATGTGGGATTTGCAATGAAAAGCTACACTTGCGTGTTTCAGAAACAGAACATTAACCACTGGCGAGTGTGGGTGGATGGGTGGGGGGCATGGCCGTGGGACAGCGCTATGGAAGAGCAGCTGAGTGTCTGTAATTCAGACAAACCAGGTGCCACTCACTACCTGTGAGACTTGGGGGACAGCATCTTAACCTCCGAGAAACTCAGATTCCACTTTTAAAGCTGGGCCATTACTTCTTTGGGGGAGCTGTCATGAGAATCAGTCAACAAGTATTTCTGAGAACTCTGCTCTTTCAGGTAAGAGACTAGCTCAGGGTGCATCAGGACTTGGTACAGAACCCTCCCATTTGGCCAGTGCTCAAAAAACACGGTCACTGATGTCAACATTTACCACATAAGCCATAACTACCTCAAATCCTCTCATTTTAAAAAGTCAGTAAGCAATTCCATAATAAGACCTGCTTGGCTACACAGTTGTTTAAGATTCTAAGGTTTGACCAAACTGTTGGCTACATCTTGACTAAAGCATCATGAGGTTGTATTTCTTTTTCTGCATAAGACACTCATACAGGGATTCTCTTACTGTCAGTGGCCTAAATATTTATTTCTAACTCCTCTCAACCCCAAAAAAGAGCACAAATTTTTGACTTAATCTAAGTACAAAATTTATCAATGTAATTGGTTTCATGTAACAGGAAACCTTATATTTAGGAGCATTTTTACAGTAAAAGAGTATCAGCCAGATGCCTGGTAAATGTATTTGATGTTTTGTAACTTCTAAAGCAAAGAGAAAAAAGGATCAAGGTTTTTTGATNAGGAGCTCTCTCTTATACACATCTAGATGTCTATAAGAGACAGCAGTAAAAGAGTATCAGCCAGATGCCTGGTAAATGTATTTGATGTTTTGTAACTTCTAAAGCAAAGAGAAAATAGGATCAAGGTTTTTTGATCTGAAAGTATGTATGCTGGGTTGAACTGTGTCCCCAGAAAAGAAATGCTGAGGTCCTAACCGCCGGTACCTATGACTATGACTTCATTTACATCTTTCCAGATGTAAGCATGTTAAAATGAGGTCTTCTGGGTGGGTTCTAACCCAATATAACTAATGTCCTTATGAAGAGGAAACAGAGGCACTGGGACCACTTGAAGACGTACTGACACAGAGAAAAGACAGCCAGGTGCAGACGGAGGCAGAGGCAGATTGGAGTTATGCTGCTACAAGAGCACATGGGAGCACCAGAAACTGGAAGAGGGTGACCACAAGAGGCTGACGGGAGTATGGCCCTGCCAACACCCTGATTTTGGACTTCTAGCCTCCAGAATTGTAAGACAATAAATTTCTATTGTTTTAAGTCACCCAGTTTGTGGCACTTTGTCATTGCAGCCCAAGGAAATTAACAAAGATGGAAACAGGAGATGCTAAGGTGTGAAAGACATTCATAAGGATCTTTGGAGAAATGGGGTGGTGTTCGCTTTGGTAGGAATCTTAGAGCATCATGATAAAGAAACTGCAACAGGAATTGGGCATCTGGAGTCGGCTGTCTGGCTGCTGAAGAGCTATGCAACTCTGGGCAAGAAACATTTGTCAGCTTCAGCACCAAGCTCTAAGGTTCCAAAAGTTAGCCTTTGTAGTAGACAAGGCAAGACATAAAAACAACTCTCAGCAGACATACAGTAACTGCTGTGTATTACTAATATTAACTTTGACTGAGAGTTCCCTATGAACAAGCCAAAGCACTTTATATACAGTAAATCATTTACTCTCCACAACGACCTTAAGAGATGGGGATAATACTTACATTTTATGTACAAAGAGCTTGAGACACAAAGTTTTAAACTTGCGTCAGTTGGTGGAACCAATATTAGACTCCACGGGTTCTGGCCACAAAGCTGGTGCTCTTCCTGAGAGTGTCAACTTGCTTACAATGAGAAACTATCCTCCTCCATGTCTTTGGGTTGTTGTTGCTGTTTAGTTGCTCAGTCGTGTCTAGCTGTTTGTGATCCCATGGACAGAAGCCCGCCAGGCTCCTCTCTCCGTGGGATTTCCCAGGCAAGAATACTGGAGAGGGTTGCCATTTCCTTTTCTAGGAGATCTTCCTGACCCAGGGATTGAACCCATGTCTCCCGCACTGGCAGATGGATTCTTTACCACTGAGCCACCAGGGAAACCCATATGTCTCTGTATCACACTTAATTATGTATAAAATAACACTGGTCTTTCTGCTTTATTGACTATGCCAAAGCCTTTGACTGTGTGGATCACAATAAACTGTGGAAAATTCTAAAAGAGATGGGAATACCAGACCACCTNGAAGAACTAAAGAGCCTCTTGATGAAAGTGAAAGAAGAGAGTGAAAAAGTTGGCTTAAAGCTCCACATTCAGAAAACGAAGATCATGGCATCCGGTCCCATCACTTCAAGGCAAATAGATGGGGAAACAGTGGAAGCAGTGTCAGGCTTTATTTTTGGGGCTCCAAAATCACTGCGGATGGTGACTGCAGCCATGAAACTAAAAGACGCTTACTCCTTGGAAGGAAAGTTATGACCAACCTAGATAGCATATTCAAAAGCAGAGACATTACTTTACCAACAAAGGTCCATCTAGTCAAGGCTATGGTTTTTCCAATGGCATGTATGGATGTGAGAGTTGGACTATAAAGAAAGCTGAGTGCTGAAGAATTGATGCTTTTGAACTGTGGTGTTGGAGAAGACTTTTAAGTCCCTTGGACTGCAAGGAGCTCCAACCAGTCCTTTCTAAAGGAGATCAGTCCTGGGTGTTCGTTGGAAGGACTGATGCTGAAGCTGAAACTCCAATACTTTGGCCACCTGATGCGAAGAGCTGACTCATTGGAAAAGACCCTGATGCTGGGAAAGTTTGAGGGCAGCAGGAGAAGGGAACGACATAGGATGAGATGGTTGGATGGCATCACGGACTCAATGGACACGGGTTTGGGTGAACTGCAGGAGTTTGTGATGGACAGGGAGGCCTGGTGTGCTGCAGTTCATAGTCACAGTCAGACACGGCTGAGCAACTGAACTGAAGTCAGAGAAAGACAAACACCATGGATCACTTATATGTGGAATCTTAAAATATCATACAAATGAACTTATTTATAAAATCAGAGATTCACAGACATAGAAAACAAACTTTTGGTTACCAAGGGGAAAGGGGAGGGGAAGAGATGGATCAGGAATTTGGAAATTATGTGTATACATTACTATATACACAAAGCAGACAGACAATAAGGACCTAATATATGCTCAATATTTTGATATATATATGTGAGAAAAGAATCTGAGATATATATAATAAGAATATACACAAATATAACTGAATCACTTTGCTGTACAACCAAAACTAACACAAAATTGTAAACCAACTCTACTTCAAAAAAAATAACTTAAAATTTTAAATGATACAAATGAATTTATTTACCAAACAGAAATAGAAACAAACTTAACGGTTACCAAAGGGGATAACAGGGATGGATGCAAGAAATAAATTAGGAGTTTGGGATTAAGAGAGATGCACTACTATAGATAAAACAGGTAAACCACAAGGACCTATTGTGTAGCAAAGGGAACTATATTCAACATCCTGTAATAATATATAATGGAAAAAAATCGGAAAAACATATAATTTAATTATAAAATATAATTTAATCACTTTTCTGTACACTTGAAACTAATACAATACTATAAATTAATTTTACTTTAATTAAAAGAAAAAGAAACAGAAGACAAGCACTACTACATTAACAGCCAGAAGGACCAGTTAAAAAAGGCTGTTTTGTCATTTTTCAGGTTGTATGGATTGTGGTGGTATATACGAGTATGAACTGCTAGGAAAGTGTCTAAATATTCAGGTCAAAAGCACACTGCTGGTATTTCACAACAGTACGGCATTTTAGACATACCATACTTTAAAATCTGAATGTGGTTTCTTTCTAATAGTATTAAATCTTTCCTAATCCTCCTCCTATAATTCAAGGTCATTAACAACTCCAGTTCCAAAGTTAATTATAAATAATGGCCATGATGTACTGCTTCAGTGAGAATGTCCTGTGATGAACCAGTCTAAACAACTCTTCTTTTCACATCACTGATTTTTAAAGCCATTACTCCTGACACTTAATAAATGCATTATTTTCTAAACTGAAAGCCCTTGGCCATCATTATTTGATTTGTGTGTAAAATATTTCTGTGTGAAATGAAGGAAAGCAGATATTATACCTGTCTTATGGATTATGAGACACAAATGTTTTACATTTCTGGTAGATCCAGGTTTCCAAACTTCTATCCCAGTTATTTATCCATCAGATTATCAGTGACAGAGCTGAAAGCCAGTTCTTATATCTTTGTCTGGTACCAGAGGGCTGAGAACATGGATGACTACAAACATATATTTAGAAGAAAATCAATAATCAATTCCAGTCCAACAGCTGTATAAAGTCTTATACAGCTTAAGATTCTAGTCTGAGCTTTCATTTAACAAGCAACATAGGAAAAATTTTACTGCACTCAAATATTATGCTCTGTGAACATTAGGGAAGTTATTTTCTTACTGAAAATAAAGTCAAAATGCATTCAAAATAGAAGGAATCTGCCTTCTAGTACATTTATTGCGTCTGGCAATCCTGAAGAGGAAATCATACTGATACTGTAGTTAAGATTTTGCCTTGCCAGTCATGTATACTGGATTTTCCAAAATTACATTTGGATAGTCCAAAAATTCTTTTCTTCAAAGCAGCTAAGCCCCCTTCAAAGCAGCTAGCTGTACTTTAACTTACTGAAATTGTCTTCAAGAATCAACAAATTAGAACATAATTAAGGGACTATAAATGGTCAAAAGTTTTTTAAGTTACTCAGTTACTTGCAGCATATCAAGTGAGCTGAAAAGCTATGTTAAATCTTAAAGACACCATGGATTTAATATAGATACTTTCAATGGGTATTGTCCTAGATAATTTGAGAGCAATTATAAATAATAGATTCCAAATAAGTATGACTTTTTGGTTTCCTATTACACTAATGATTCATTCTTTTCTTCCCTCTCTCCTTAAGAGTAATTGTTTGTATATAGTTATACAGGAATACTTACAATGATATAAATGTATATTATTATATATGAAGTACTAAATCCAAATTTATCTTCCAATAAATCCATGTTTGAGTCCATAAGATGCCTTCTTTATCAATTATCATGTCAATGATACTCTGCATCCAAAATACCATAAATTATGAAAGGAGAAAATATATGGCTTTAAGGATTAAGCCCAAGTCTCTCTAAAAGTTCCAGAATCTCTCCTCTCTTCATGTCTTAATGGTGCATGGACACTGTGCACCGTTGGACAAAATGCTCCAATGGACAAAATGCTCCAGGTGTTAAGAGTATAATTTATTAACTGAGGGTACGAAAGAGACGGCCAATCAGGAAATATGCCAATAATCACCCACGTTTCAAGGAAAAGGAAGCTTTCTGGAAGGAGATGAATCAATTCGTTCAAGTAACCTGCTAACAGCCAGGGAGATGAATGGTGGTGGCCAAGATCTTAAACTCAGGCAGTGAACAGCTGTGTGTTTGTTTGAATCTTAGCTCACAATGAGCTAGTAAAACTGAAAGGGGTACAATTTTCAAGGTGTTTACAATTTGGTTGACTGATTAAACAAGTTCACATGACAATTTATGGAGCAGGGTTCTCCCGATGAAGGTGCATCCAAATCCCCTGGGGGCTTGTTAATCACTTGGCTGACCTGAGTGTCTGACTCAGTGGGTCTGCATTGGAGCCTGAGAACTTACACTTCTAATAAATTCCTAGGTGATATTCCTGCTGCTGGTCTGGGAGCCACACTACAAGAAAACTGTTTCAGAGGAAAGTAAGTAGCCACAGAGAAAGAGAAACAAAATGAAAGGTTCTTGATGTGAAATCCATGAACCCATTTAGGGCAGGTATAAAAAAGAAAAGTCTTCCATTTGGAGGAGGTGCTAGGTGAGGATACCGAAGATCAGAATTTTCCTCCTTTTTCCAGGTGAGAAAAGGTAAAAGGCCCAAGGGGAAAAGAGGGTTTCTTTTACTTTATTTAAGTGTTTCTTTTATTTTGCCATGACGATCCACACTCACCAGTGGAGTAACTAGAGAGGAAGATGGGGAAGAAAGGATGAAGAAGAATTTAGCTCATAGAGTACAGAGAGCACAGCAGAAGAAGAAATGCTTTATCTGGCATCTACTTTCTTTTCAGGCCACTTCCACCTCTCCCTTGATTACTGCGGTCATCTCCACCCAATGTCCTGTGTCACTCCAACTCTTTTACTTTGAACTTTTAACACAGAACCAAATTGAACCACTTAAAAAGTGTGAGTCGGATTATGTCAATCCTGAGCTCAAACTTCTCCAGTGGCTTCCCAGGCCCTGAAAGTAAAAGCCAGTGTCCTCCTAAAGGTGTCTAAGTGAAAGTCGCTCAGTCATGTCCAGCTCTTTATTACCCCATGGACTGTACAGTCCATGGAGTTCTCTAGGCTAGAATACTACAGTGGGTAGCCTTTTCCTTCTCCAGGGCATCTTCCCAACCTAGGGATCGAACCCAGGTCTCCTGTATTGCAGGCGATTCTTTACCAGCTGAGCCAAAAAGGAAGTCCTAGAATACTGGAGTGAGTAGCCTATCCCTTCTCCAGTTGATCTTCCCGACCCAAGAATCAAACCAGGGTCTCCTGCATTGCAGGTGGATTCTTTACCACGTGAGCTATGAGGGAAGCCCTAACGGTGCCTAAGCCACACACGATTGACTCATTGTGGTGGCCAAGAGTTCATTAAATGAATGAACCTTCAGTGCTTGAAAGGGCCCTGTGATTATGTGACAGGGGGGCTGTCCCTAGCCCTCACCCAGGTGCATTTTATCTTTGGCCTTATTTTATCTTAATTTACCCAAAGCATGTGACCTGCCTATCTGGTACACCAAAGATGTCATCAGTGTTTATTAAGCACAACTGACACATATGGGTTAGAGCCAGCATAAACACAGGATTTAATGGGTGAGGGGCACCTATTATAAATATGTTCAGTAAATAAGAGGATGAGGGAAGAGCAGGTAGAGAAGATGATGCTCACTGCTCTATTAGGGTTATCTATCCAAGAAAATTTGGTCCCAGTAGAACTTTAGAGACACTGACCAAATCCAACATCACAATACTTATTCCATCACGGGCAACTTTTGTGATTTCTGGTCAGATAGAACAGATGTCACAGGAAAGCTCCCAGAGAGGTTCTGGGAAGCAGTAAGGTGGAAAAGAGGGCTTCTCATATGATTCAGACAGTGAAGAATTTGCCTGCAATGCAGGAGACCTGGGTTTGATACCTGGGATGGGAAGATCCTCTGGAGAAGGGAAGGGCTACCCACTCCAGTATTCTTGCCTGGAGAACTCCACGGACAGAAGTACCTGGCAGGCTACAGTCCATGGGGTCACAGAGTCAGATATGACTGAGTGACTAATACTTTCACAAGGTAGAAGAGAGATGGTGGAAAAGCTGCCTTTGAAGTAAATGGGTTCCACAAGGGAGGGGGTAAATGACAAGCAAACTTCTGAATTCATACACCTAATACTTACTTTAGAACAATTCCAAATGACTTCTCATTTCAACCTACTTAGTGTGTTTTGGGAGATAAAGTGGTCAGGACCTGAAAGGTGGAGTACCATGAGAACACATACCATTAACTGTATCATCAGCTCAACAGTCACACAGGAAAAGAATTTGCTGACTAATACATTGAAAAGGGATTGAAAAGAGTCGCCTCCCTCCATATCCTGGGACATGTATCTCCTTCAATGACTAATATTAAACACCATAGGCAAAGTCATTTATGCAAAAGGGCAAAAAGAGGTCATATTGACTGATATTTTCTCTATATAGTTAATTTCTATTAGAGTAGAATAAAACCCTCCCTAAACACTTAGGCTTCAGCAATACGTGAACCATGAACTTCCAGATGTTCAAACTGGTTTTCGAAAAGGCAGAGGAACCAGAGATCAAATTGCTAACATCTGCTGGATCATCGAAAAAGCAAGGGAGTTCCAGAAAAACATCTATTTCTGCTTTATTGACTATGCCAAAGCCTTTGCTATGTGGATCACAATAAACTGTGGAAAATTCTAAAAGAGATGGGAATACCAGACCACCTGACCTGCCTCTTNTCACAGAGGGCTGTTTTTCTGCAACACCCTTGGTCTTGGCGGCCCATCTTTAATAGCGTGTATTATGTCTCAGGAACCATTATATACTTAATGTATAAAATTTTAAAAATTAGACCTTAGTTATTAATAAATGATCCTGTTACCATTCATGCTTTCATTTGTAATAAACCTTAAAATATACCCTTATTCTTTTTATTAAGGACCAAAGATTGTACATGTAAATCTAAAAGCTTAAGAGCAGAGCTGTCTAAGGACTCATGGATAAGGCCTCTATCCCCATGGAGCCCTTCCCCTCTCCCACCCTCACCCCCATTTACACAAGCTTCAGGCCCTCAGTGCATTAAATGAAGTTAGGGCATTACAAGTGTTTATTTTGAATTCAGAACTTTCACAAACTTTGTTTAAAAGTATTTAGTAAAAGGGAACATTTTCAAATAATAAACACAGGAGTTATAAGCAGAAACAAGGCATGATTATGTCACATAACATATACACACATTTTGAATTAAACAAAATGAGTCCTAGATCAATTGAAAGTGGACTGTATGATCAATAAAGATCACCATGGTCTTGTAAGTGGGGAGGGGAGGGAAGGAAAATAAAACTCAGATGTAATGGAGCTCCGGTCAAAGCTCCAGATTCTAAATGATAATGTAAGCATGTCTCAAAAGAATTTTAGCTCTTGAAAATAGAAAATATTTCAGCCCAGCCTTATCTATAAATGGTGTTTTTAACGACTATTGATGCGTTTCACACTCTTTTTTAAATATCAAACATCTGAAATAGAAGACCGTACATGACTAAGTTAATTTAAGTGTACTGATTATGCATGGTTCAAATACTTAAAATACAGTGTTTAAATCCACAGACACATCCATTCATTCTGCTTTTCAGACTCATTGGATTGGAAATCATCACAGTAGAAGAGCATCCAATATAAGCCCATAGGCCTGTAGGATAAAATGTTCACATTTAGTAGTAAGAGATTTGAGACATTTATAAAAATAAACTAGTAACATAATCTCCTTAATAAACATTCATAATAATCCTTTAGTAATAGACTTACAGAAAACTTAGGCCTGGCCTCTGTTTATTAAGGAACAAAGTTTCCCCTATTTCAACTTTTGGAACCAAGGTTTATGTTTCACGTTTTTATAAATACTTTCACATTGAGAGCAATTATATACAGTCTAGATTTCTTATCTATGAAAATAACAATCATTAGAAGCTGAAAAGCAAATTAATAACACAGGCAGATGAATGAACACAATCAGTAAATATATAAATAACAGTAAATTTAAAAACAGGGCTGTCAAATAAAATTCAGCATGCCCAGATAAAGCTGAATTTCAGGTAGATGAAATTTGACAATTTAAAAAATGTACAGTTAAATTCATTTGTTAATACAATTGTAATTTATGATATTAAAAGTGAAAGTGAAGTCGCTCAGTTGTGTCCAACTCTTTGCGACCCCGTGGACTGTAGCCCACCAGGCTTCTCTGTCCATGGGATTATTAAAAGATAGCCTTAAGTATTTCATACAACAGACAGAAAAATATACTTTATATTATTCAAAACAAACTGAACTGTCTATAGGCTCTTGCTGTTTGGCATTTAATTGATTAAAAACTAAAAGATGGGTTGGTCAGTTGTTTACTAAAGAACTGATCTCTTACTTTTCATATCAGGCATTTTTCTTACAAGTTACTACTCTTCATTTCTGTAGTCTAGATTTTAAACATGCACAACTTCTTCTTTGATTTACTTGCCAGTTTTATATGCCATTACAGAAGAGATGCCAAACACAAGGTCTGTTAGAGCAACTGCACAACACACACATCAGCCTGCCATCTCCTTAATTCAGCAGGCCCTCCTGGGACAACGATATTACGTGGGTCCCAATGTGATGAAACACCAAGTATAAACATCACCCATGGTGAATTCAAGTTAAACACTGTTGTTGACAAGTTACATTTTTCCAGTTTACAGGAAAGGCTACAGCTAGAGGGAAAAATGAAAACGTCACTCAGACTAAAAAGTTGAATGTTTACCTGGTCTGGCCTCTCCGCAATAAATTAATTAAATAAGGACAATAAAGAGAATGTGCCAGATTTAAAGAGCTTTAAGGAACATCACAACCAGATGTATGATCCAGATGCTAGTTTTTGGATAAACCAGATATAAAGAAAACCCTTTTAGACAAAGAGGGAAATTTGAATGTGCACTGGGTGTAATCTTACACATTTAACATTTGAATACTGTTACACATGCACACACACGCATACACATTGTAGAGATGCTGGCCTGGAATGAAAATACTGATGTGTCCGATGGCAGATGCTCACAAAGAGTTTTTTAACTGTTCCATGAATCATGTTATTTCACACAAACACACAAAGCATTAAAAATCACCAATATTCTAGAACCTCATTGGTACAATAGTCTTTTTTTTCTTCTGCTTCTGAATTAATATTTAATGATGAATCATATGGCACACTGAAAACAAGACAAATGGAAATCTCTCTTCTCATCAATATCTGATTGGGGAGTGGCTGGAAGTAGAAAGGGAAACCTTGAGAGATGACAATGTATCAATTCTTTAGAAGGAACTTGATCTGGCATGCATTTTGCCAGTTCATTCTAATGCTAGGAAATACCCTTTTCTCTGCACGTGTTGAAGCTACAGGCTTCAGCTATGGATCCTAGTTAATAATTTAAAACCACTGATACCATCTGCTCAGTCAATTTTGGAACGTCTGCTATCACTGTGACTAGTATAGTCCTGTCACAATGTTCATGTGACAAATGTTGAACAAATGAAAGGCGAGGCAGACAGAAAGCATGCTATGGAAAAAAGAAACCCCCATCAAAAGTCTAAAACACAAAGGGAGCCCTGCTGACTGAGCATTCAAAGTTCAACCCTGCCTGAGGGGATGGGAGGATGCATCTCTCTAATGCAGGGAATGAGACTATCCAGAGGCTGTCCTGATCTCAGGACACAAAGTGGGGCAGACAGGGGAGAGCTTTGTGAAGGGAATGGGCCCTGAGATTGGAAACGCAGATGTGTAGGGATACAGCAAGGGCAAACTGGAAAGGGGAGATGTCACAGGCAACCAGAAAGTTATAGCTGAAAAGAGCCCTAGAGAACATCCAATCCACTCCATTTATTTTATAAAATAAGTGACCTGATCACAGAGCTACCCAGCAGCTGAGTGGATTCTCCATCTTGAGCTCCGGATTTTAATACACCCCATATTGCTGCCTGCACTGAAGAGGGTTGATGGGGTAGGGTACCGACCATCCACACTCATTTCTCCCTCCATGCTTTTGTAATTCTTCCATGGGGATGCCAGATCCGTGACTTATCCACTTGGCAAGCTCCTGTACATTCCTTAGGGCTTCGCTGGTGGTTCAGAAGTAAAGAATCCACCTGCCAATACAGGAGACATGGGTTCAATCCCTGGGTGGGTAAGATAATCTGGAGAAGGAAATGGCAACCCATTCCAGTATTCTTGCCTGGGAAATCCCATGGACAGAGGAGCCCAGCAAGCTATAGTTCACGGGGTCACAAAAGAGTCGGACACACCTTAGTGACTAAACAACAACAATTCATTTTTTAAGTTATAATTCAAGCATTAACCATCCTTAAGAAGCATTCCGTAACAGCTTTCCTGTTTCAAAAATTGTGTCTTTTTACTTGAAGGATAATTTCCTCCAAAGTGAACTATGTCTGACCATGCAGAATGAGAACGAATAATTTCATGAACTATAAGCCTTTATACTTAGGCCAATTACGTGCAACACGCTTTTTAGTCCTAATCCATTCACCTGAGTGTCCTGATTCATTGAATTTTACTCAGCCTGTATCAAGTATATAAAAGCTCATTTTAGGAGGGAAATTATATGAGTAGAGTGATAATAACAACTAGCTCAACTGTAAAGTTAACACTTTACCTTTCCCAACATAGTCATTTGAAACATTTTCTGAATGGATATAAAGGGGCTAGCACGTCTTAGAGAGTAATTTTCAATCACTTGGAAATTGAGATGTATTTTCTGACAAGGACCTACTGTATGCACAGGGAACTCTGCTCCATATGTTATGTGGCTGTAACTCCCTGGATGGGAGTTTGGGGAAGAACAGCTACATGTATATGTATGGTCAGCCCCTTTGCTGTCCACCCGAGACTATCATAGTGTTGCTAACTAGCGATAGTCCTACACAAAATAAAAAGTTTAATAAAAAAAAGATATATTTTCTGGGCTATTAAAATTTAACATAGTTAAATCCTTTTATAACAAAAATAATTTACAGGGAAATAATTTTTTAAATTTGAAAAGAAACATCAACAGAAACTTTCTTCGAAATCTTCAAGGAAGGAAAAAATAAACCTCATCGTAGAATGAAAAGCCAACATATAGGGTGATGATCTTGGAAATATAAGAGTCATGTGATTAGCTAAGGTGCTTCCCTGATGGCTCCCACGGTAAAGCGTCTGCCTACAATGCGGGAGACCCGGGTTCGATTCCTGGGTCGGGAAAGTCCCCTGGAGAAGGAAATGGCAATCCACTCCAGCACTCTTGCCTGGAAAATCCCATGGACGGAGGAGCCTGATAGGCTACAGTCCATGGGGTCGCAAAGAGTCGGACACGACTGAGCAACTTCACTTCACTTTATAGTTTGGGCTCTCTCGTATTTTTTAAATTGGATGATATTAAGGACCTGCTTGATTGGTAGTGTTACAAAACCTACAAAGAATCTATATTTGAGAATTTTCTACCTAGAAAAGAACTGAGAGCAAAGGATACTTCCTAATGACTACCAGGGGAAACTGACAAAATCAAGTCCAAGATCGCCACCTGCAGGGGGCCGCTGTCCACTCCCTGACACACTGAAGAGGGAAGGATTTCTGCTGCTGTCTCTCAACAGAAAAGCTGGGGGAAAGGGCTCTGGTTTAACACACCCCCTTTCAAGGTCACGTCTCAAAAGAATGCTCTCATTCTTCCACCAAAGAAAGACCATACTGCATAATCTCTGTGCCCTTTCTGAGCCTCAGTTTAAATGAAGTTGATCTCATGCCTCCAAGAAGATTTGTGAATATTGCTAAGCTCCCTAGTATCTACAAGCAAGCCCAGATTGAGGAAGCACTCCTATGTTAGAGAGGACATGTCTAAATTAATAAGGGAAAAGCTACATGACATGTGAATAACTGAGACTAAGAAAAAAAGAGGTCCACATCAATTTACAAGCAAAAGGTAAAATTTTATAACAAAGGAACACAAAGGAGTGTTTTCCATTTGGAGAGAAGACGATTTGAAGCCATACTGTCTGTGAATACAAAAAATATGTTATTTAAACGAATGAGGGAAAATCAGATTCTTCACTGCCTAAGTTCTTTCCAAGTAATCATCGATAAAGTATGAAGAGTTAGAGAAAAGAATTACTTGAGCTTATTGTTTTGCAAGCAATGGGACAATCCTATGAACTGTTTAGCTTTTCTTCTATTTCCTGTGATTTCTTATATTGTTTCACATATGGTTAAGATGAAGGCTACAATTAATAAGCTGGTGTGATCAACTACTTTTGTTAAGAGGCCAGCTGGTTCACATGCAAAATGATAATCAGACAAATTAAGACAGACTGCTTTGCTTTGGTGATGAACTGACAGCAATACTTATGTCTCCAACTGTATCTGGTTTTCCAGTAATGGTAAAAGTTGATTCAAGAAAGGATAATATTTATCTGATTCATGTTAGGTTTTTGTTTTTGTTTTTAATTACACTGCCCAAACCACTGAATAAACAGTAGCAGAATTCTTTGGAGAAACCACAGCTCCCCATTAACCATGAGAGCTACAAAGATTTTATAATTATGCTAGAGGTATCCCAGCAGGAGCAAAGGAAAGTCAGCCTGGCATAAAAGGACACATTCAGGTTTAGTCTAGAGACTGCTGCTGCTGCTGCTAAGTCACTTCAGTCGTGTCCAACTCTGTGCGACCCCAGAGACGGTAGCCCACCAGGCTCCCCTGTCCCTGGGATTCTCCAGGCAAGAACACTGGAGTGGGTTGCCATTTCCTTCTCCAGTGCATGAAAGTGAAAGGGAGTCGCTCAGTCATGTCCGACTCTTTGCGACCCCATGGACTGCAGCCTACCAGGCTCCTCCACCCATGGCATTTTCCAGAGACTACAGAATGTTTACTGAAGTTAGGCAGTCACAGACTTTTGACATGAATAAAACCTTTCTATAAACTAAATTTTTCATATATTGCCACTGATTTGTCTTTTCAGTTCAGTGATAAACATTAAATATACGTTAGCTGCTCAGTAGTGTCCGACTCTTTACGATCCCATGGACTGTAGCCCACCAGGCTACTCTGTCCATGGAATTCTCTAGGCAAGATTACTGGAGTGGGTTGTCATGTCCTTCTCCAGGGGATCTTCCCAGCCCAGGGATTGAACCTGGGTCTCCTGCATTGCAAGTCAGATTATTTACCATCTAAATCACCAGAGAAGCCCAGAAGTTAAATAAGTAAACAATAAATGACAGCAAGAGGCAAGAATAAAAACATTGATTATTGTACGGAGATAAATGTTCAGTATCTCTAGATTCTAATAACCTAATATTTCCGAAGCAAGGATTTCATGATGTAGACTTCTGAACTGACACTGTGGAAGTGTTTCCATGCTTGTGGGCATCCAGTGGTGCTCAAAGAGTATAAAATTGCAGACAGCTGGAAGGGAAGGGAGATGACTGCTGTGCCCACATATTAGACCCACAAAGAATCTGAGAAAAATCAATGATAATCAAAAAAGTAATGCTGCTACTAGGTAATAGCTGCCCACTGGTTTTGTAAAAAACTGATATGTTTATTCGCTCCTTTGTATCAGCATCATGACAGTTTGAAATAGAAAGCAGAAAAAAAAATGAAATTTTTTGTATCTTAGCAAATATAATAATATTAGAAAGGATTAAGGTCAACAATCTTATGGGCCTAACAATGTTTTTAATATGCAGCCAAAAAAATGAAGCTTGAAAACATAAAGACGGGTAGGGATATTTCATAATCTGGCCTACTGCTTCGTATGCATGTGAGCGCGCATTGCATGCTTTTTTCACTAAAGAAAAAATATAAAGTCATTATAGGAATTTGGTAATGAACACATGGGCAATCACTGTTTTCCTCAACCAGAATTATTTGGGGAGAAAATAAAACAGTTAAGTTCTTAAAATCCCAATAGTTAAATCTCTCTCAAGTTGCACGTCAGTTCTCTGGAGACTCAGCTCCCTCCATTTTTACCACTTCATCCTGAAACATCTCTCTCTCATATGAAGGGCAGCCCACATATATCATTCAATGATAAAACAAGTTCAAACGAAGCTGCCACAATCAAATCTCATTAGCGAATTGCATTTAATTAAGTATACATTTAGGCTATCGAGGGTGGTCCTAAAATAACTGTACTTTTCAATATTTGCCTTGATGTTCATGTACAATCACCTTCACCTTGACTTGAATTTAATTATTTTATTATAACTGCTTTCTGAGAAGTGCCGATTGCACCTAGCAATAGTGGAACCAACCACAGACTCCAGACAATATGTTATATTCATTATCAATTAAGCCCCTGAGCATCTCTGGAGAGCTAGTTTTAATAGGACACTCCATGTTGAAATAGGATTAAAATTCACTTCTTCGCTCAGTAGCCTCCCCCTACCTCTTGTCAATACAATCACAGCCACCCATCAACAAGGATAACTCTATATTCTGAACTTTCTAGCTTCACTCAAATTGTTTAACATCAACACTCCCCTCCCCGCCAAATGGCCTCTTCTTTCTGCAGCTGCTGCATGCCACAAATAGCTTCTTGTATAATTTGACTTAAAATGCACCCCAAACTAAACATGTTGAATGGCAACGTGAATGCTTCATTCAGAGAGTGCTAAAATGTGTAGAATGTCCTAAAAACATCGCAGTGGCAAAGGGATTCGTTTGGTAGTTTTGGGGCAGAGGACTGCTTTCAGCCATAACCTGCAAATTCTCCTTAATTCTGTGTAGCCAGCTTCAGAAGATTCCCATGGTATCAAAGAAGGATGAACTAATTCCCCTCAGCTTGCCCTGTCTACAAGGGCTTTCTCTAATGTTGCCTCCATTCCCCACAACAAATAAATTCCTTCTCGCTTTCCTAAGTAAATGTACTTACTCTCACTCTATTCATGCTCTAGCATCACTTATCCATTCTTCAGACCAGATCAGACCAGACCAGTCGCTCAGTCATGTCCAACTCTTTGGTTAATTCAAATGGTTTAAGTTGTTTAACTTAATGTTCTGTGTATGCTGGGCTTCCCTTGTGGCTCAGCTGGTAAAGGGTCCACCTGCAGGAGACCTGGGTCCAATCCCTGAGTTGGGAAGATCCCCTGGAGATGGGAATGGCTACCCACTCCAGTATTCTGGCCTGGAGAATTCCATGGACTGTATAGTCCTTGGGGTCACAAAGAGTTGGATACGGCTGAGCAACTTTCACTTTCTGTGTATGCTACACATGGCAAGAGACCCCCTCTGCCATTTTTGTAAGGTTCAAGGAGGCTGGGTCAAAATCCACACGGATCTCTTTGCTCGGGGCCAACCTTGATGCCAGGCAANTGGACACGGCTGAGCAACTTTCACTTTCTGTGTATGCTACACATGGCAAGAGACCCCCTCTGCCATTTTTGTAAGGTTCAAGGAGGCTGGGTCAAAATCCACACGGATCTCTTTGCTCGGGGCCAACCTTGATGCCAGGCAAAGCCAGATGCTTGGCAACTCGATACAATGTGAAAACACATAACATTCATGTGAAGTGAAGTGAAGTGAAAGTGAAAGTCACTTAGTCGTGTCCAACTCTTTGCGACACCATGGACTATACAGAACATGGAATTCTCTAAGCCAGAATATTGGAGTGGGTTGCCTTTCCCTTCTCCAGGGGATATTCCCAACCCAGGGATCGAACACAGGTCTCCCGCATTGCAGGCAGATTCTTTACCAGCTGACCTACAAGGGAAGCCCAAGAATACTGGAGTGGGTGGCCTGTCCCTTCTCCAGGGGATCTTCCTGACCCAGGAATGGGACCGGGGTCTCCTGCACTGCAGGTATATTCTTTACCAAATGAGCTGCCAGGGAAGCCCAAGTGAAAGTCGCTCTGTCCTGTCCGACTCTTTGCGACCCAGTGGACTATACAGTCCATGGAACTCTCCAGGCCAGAATACTGGAGCAGGTAGCCTTTCCCTTCTCCAGGGGATCTTCCCAATGCAGGGATCAAACCCAGGTCTCCCGAGTTGCAGGTGGATTCTTTACCAGCTGAGCCACAAGGGAACATCCATAGGCACATTTTAAAAGGGGCGGGGGTGGTGGGGGTGGTGGTAATCACTCATCTTTACCAAACAGGTGAGGGAGGGAAAGAGCCTGGAGAATTTTAAAAGCATTTGTCTACAGGGCCGTAATCGTCTAAACTCAGAAAGTTTCCCTTTAAAGGCAGCTTGTAAATAAATACTAAAAAATTTCCACACAGATAATGGTCATTTTCACCTCATTTATACAAG
Source organism: Neotragus pygmaeus (assembly GCA_006410875.1). Classification (NCBI taxonomy): domain Eukaryota; kingdom Metazoa; phylum Chordata; class Mammalia; order Artiodactyla; family Bovidae; genus Neotragus; species Neotragus pygmaeus. Next base: position 659,592 of record SJYV01056328.1, read on the forward strand.
TCATTTTTTGAAATGCTTCCCAGTATGTTGAAATTGGAATTTATCTTCTTCGTGTGTGTGTGTGCATGTATGTGAATTTATCTTCTTCAAGTGTGTGTGTGTGCCCGTGTTCTTAGCCGCTCAGTTGTGTCAGACTATCTGTGGCTCCATAGACTATAGCCCAGCAGGCTCCCCTGTCCATGCAGTTCTCCAGGCAAGAATACTGGAGCGGGAAGCCATTTCCTTCTCCAGGGGATCTTCCCAACCAGGGGAATGAGCCTGGGTCTTCTACGCTGCAGGAAGATTCTTTACTGTCTGAGCGACCAGGGTATACTGGCAACCAAATGACTGCTGGAGCTGATAGACAANTCTCCAGGCAAGAATACTGGAGCGGGAAGCCACTTCCTTCTCCAGGTGATCTTCCCAACCAGGGGAATGAGCCTGGGTCTTCTACGCTGCAGGAAGATTCTTTACTGTCTGAGCGACCAGGGTATACTGGCAACCAAATGACTGCTGGAGCTGATAGACAAGGAGAGGAGTTGAAGGAAAAATGCTCCCTATTTTTCACTCATGGAGACCTGGACTCTTCTTCCATGACACTACTTCTTTGCTTTTGCATAGTTATTTGTTTAGTGACTGTATGTCCCACTAGACACAGCATCTAGTCTGTAGAACAGAGGCCATGGCTCAGTGGGTCTGCAGGGTTGAGATGTCAGACACCAGATCTGACACACAGTAGGTATGCAATTAATATTATTTTATTAAAGGAATGAGTTATGGGAAGAAAAGAAACAGTTTAAACACAGCTCTAGAGAATCTATGGCATTAAAAAATAACTAATGTTAAAGTATCAGTATCAACAGAGAGCTTTAAACAAGCCTGCACGGGCAACCCACTCCAATACTCTTGCCTGGAGAATCCCAAGGACGGAGGAACCTGATGGGCTGCTGTCTATGGGGTCGCACAGAGTCGGACACGACTGAAGCGATTTAGCAGCAGCAGCAAAAGTTCATTTTTAAAAACCACTGTTCTCCTTTCCAACCCAGTCTCCTTTATTACAGACACCATACACCGAGCACTACTCTAGCCACCAGGACACAAAGAAGAAAAGAATCTTTTTTTAAACAAAGACTTCCTTGATCCTTTCATCTCCCTTTTACCCCGAGAGTGGATAATCCACTCCTTTTTGGTTTATCATTGTGCTCATCTGTCACCCTTGTTAGGACTTTCTCTCCTTGAGGACAGGAATTAGGCTTTTATTGGCTTTGGAGATGCCAGTAAGTTCGGTGATTGTAANAAAAAAAAGACCATAAATGAAAAATAACATAGTCTCTGGATTTATTTTAAAATGCTGTCTTTTCTTTAATGTTAATTACATACAACTCTGAAATACTGCATCAATTCAGATAAAGAATACACAGGAAACGCTAGCCACAATCAGTATTTAGGGAAAGAACATCCAATAACTGAAACAAGACTGCCAACACTTTGTTAAAGCAGCTATGACGGCCATGCCAGAAGACTTAGATTCAAACAGAGTCCATTCACTATACCAAGCTAAAAGGCATTACTGAGAGACATTAAGAAGCTTTCAGAATCTCCAGGTGGCCAGAGGATAGGTTTACATACCACACAGCAATTACCACGAAACACTGCTGCTGTTACCACCTGCATCAGTGGCTATGACTGATCATGCACAAAACTGGAAGTCAAGTGTCCACATACACGAATGCTGGAAGAGCAAGAAACCAGTGCTGCTGGGCTTGCCAAGAGCAAGAAACCAGTGCTGCTGGGACAGCTTACACAGCTGCTGCCTACAACTCCTCAGTTTGCCATCCAAATTCAATGCATCTGGGCGACAAGAGCCTAGGTCACACACCTGCAACTCCAGATATGAGGGAGTCTGCTAAGCGAAGATGCTACTTAGCTAATGTGATAGAAGTCAGGCCAGACAGGAAGGGAGATGGAGCTGAGTGAGCTGAGACAGAACCTGCTACAGGATGTCTGACCAAGTTCTTGAGCAAGAACAATGACTAAGAGGCTCCAAAATGAACTGGAATTTGTCACCTTTTATATCTGTTTTTGATTCAAATCCAGAAATATGGTTATTTATGTCTGAACTTCTTAAATCAGAAGCTGAGAAAGTTGGAGAATTTTTTTACACAAATTGCATCAGTAGCCCACAAGTAGTATTCGACATGGTCACTCACGAAGCACATCAACTCGACACAGCCTCAGACTGGTTTCTTTCTATAGATTCCCTTTTCGGAGAACTTTAAAAACTACAGCAGATTCTTTAAAAGACACACTCAAATTCACATTATATATAAAACCAATGGCAACAGAAGTGAGGATGGAAGGTTCAAAGGAATGATTTTCAAGAAACAAGATTCCATACTTTGTTGCAATTTGACTTCACATATTAAAAGACCAAGTTCAATACCTTTCCCAATTACCTTATATAATTAAAACTGGGGGGAAAATGAGCAGAAACAAAGCTTAGAGAAGTTTATGTTTGGCCTTAATTTTCTACTATATCATATTCTCAGGAAAGAAATGGAATAATCTAAGCAATGATATAGAAAATTTGACACACATTCTAAAACATCACTGAAGAATTAAACACTTCATAGGTGAGCATTTATTGAGAGGATATAATTTTTCTGAGCACACTGCACAAATAAGGCTTCTTTGAATGAGGCAAGGAAAAAATACTTTACCATGTACATAGTAATTATTTTCAACAGTATTTTTTTCAAGGCATAATTTAGTGGTAATACTAGAAAGTGAATCAAAAAAATTCTGTTCTGCTGTACAATTTTCCTTTTGATAAAGTAAAGACCTCAAAAAAGTCTTATCAAGAAACAAATGACAATCAAATGGAATTTCTATGTACGTCATAACTCAAAATATTTACTTCCTCCTAAACACCCTGATATCATAATAAAAGCATTAAATATTAATGTTCTTATCCAATTTTTTAAAAATCAGAGAAATGGCATCTTGGATGAAGAAAGTAATTTGCTGCCATCTCCATATTTGAATTTTTTAATTTTGCAAGGTGAGAGTGACATGTGTACAAGATGTTTTTTTGATCATCATGATACATAGTCCCTATCAGAAGAGCAGCAGGGAGCAAGCGAACTTTTGAAAATGATCTTTGAAAACAAAGCACAGCGCTGTTGTCTGGCACCCGTTTTTCCTCGCACTTCAGAAAGGACACTTGTCCACACACAAACAAGGGTTTCTAACAGGATGTCTGGAGAAGGATTCAGAACACTTACACGGGTTGTATTTCTTATTCCTTCTATTTCAGGATTCAGAGAGGGTTGATCAGCAACTCTTTGCTTCACGTTTATATAATGAAATGTTCTGTCTCTAAAAAAAGAAACATGTCAGAGCCCTCTCCGGCGGAATGAACAGAGAACACAGAACGATGCTCACCACCCAGTTCTGCAAAGGTTAAGCCATAACTAGCTGCAGCCATTGACCCACAGGATACCCTGGGAGGAAATTAAGATGGTAATAGAGTGAGGCCCTCTGTGCTTTAGACAAGCAGGTCTCTTAGGCAGAGGCATATCTCAGGGAGAATTTAAAAGACTCCATATCTTTGCGTCTACCCACACACAGGAAATCACTAAAAATCATTCACTTGAGATATCAGATCTTTGTGACCAGCAGTAACCTTTTACCAAGACATATGCTTGATTGCACATATTTTCTCACCAAAAATCATACCTAAACTGGTTTCTACCTCTGCCTCTTCGGAAAATTTCCTCAGAGCCACTGAGTGGCTGTCTCCTGGGCTGTAGTCCTCAGTAAGACCCTGAATGACTCACGACTCTTGATGATGGGTGTTTTTCTTTCAGTGGCTAAAAGAGAGTGAATGAGAAGTCGACCACCTTGAGTTCTAATTTTTGGGACAAGTACATGAGTACCAGATTTCTTTGACCACTGTATGGAGAACAGATTGTGTATGAGCAACTAGAAGTAGGAAGTTATTGTCATGAACTAGGCAAGAAATAATGCGAGCTTGTGCTCATGCTAAAAAATGAGAGAAATGTGCGGATTCAAAATATATTTAGGAGGCAGAAAAGAAAGGTTAGTTAGATGTGGGACAGAAAGAAAGGAAGAGAGCAATGATAATTCCAGGGTTTTTTGTTTGGTTTTGTTTGGGGTTTTTTTGCAGAATTTTCCTGGGGGGATGCTAGTGACGCCATTTGTTGAGACAGGGAACTCTGAAGGGGGAATGGTCGAAGGAGAAGGAAGTCAAAACATGCTTCATGGAAACCCTCAAGTGCAAAAGGAAATCTCACATGGGCTATTGCATCCAAGTCTGAAGCTAGAGAGAGGCCAGCGTAGGAGATTAAAGACAACTTGGAAAACAACAAGGTCCTACTGTAGAGCACAGGGGACTTAATTCAACATCCTGTGATAAGCCATAATGGAAAAGAATACAAAAAAGAATGTACATATATATATAACTGGATCATTCCGCTGCAAAGCAGAAAGTAACACTACACTGTAAATCAACTATACTTGAATAAAATAGATTGAAAACAAAAAAAAAACCTTGGAAATGAGCATATAAAAGGTACTTAAAAAGCACTGAATGAGAACATTGGGCAAAGGAGGTGGGTAGAGAAGAGGAAAGAGGATTGAGCCCTGAAGCTCTTGGTTAGAAAGAGGAAGAAAGAGTCATGAAGTGGTCGATGAAGTAGGTTTTTAAAATCTAAGGGAGGGAACTGTTTCAAGGGGCAGGTGGGGGGCGGGGGGATAAAAAATAGCCAACTCCACAGACTGTGCTCCTAAGTGAGGCAAAGACAGGAATGTGAGTGCTGCATTTGCCATGGAGAAGCTGTGAGTACCCCTGTGGAGGATGCCCAGCACAGCAGAGGACCAGGAATGCAGATACATACAGAACTATGAAGAAGCGGTGGGAAAGTGAGGAGACTGGACGCAGAGGCAGACCACTGGTTTTACTAATTTGTTTATTAATATGTTTTCCTCTGAAGACAAGTAGAAAAATGGATGGGCAGTGAGCACGGAGGGATATGTGAGGTCAAGAAAGTTTCAAAATCTGAACTACATCATTATAACATCCTTTTTCAGAAAAGTTTTGGTTTATTCCTCATTAAGCTCTCTGGTTTGTTTCTGTGTCCACAGGTCACTGAAAAATCCTTTTCAGATTCACATTGCAAAACAAGATTCAACAATCGGGGTTAATGAATGACAATAATCTTTAGGCATAAAGGCAGGGAATTATTTTCTGAATTGATAAATTTCATTAATGGAAAAAAGAAAAGGTCTTCATCCCCTCATCACACCCTTTCATGATCTCTCTGCATAATGTCTGCAACCACCATCTTCTCACCAAACAATGGCTGGACCCAGGTTCCTAACATTCTTGAGAAGAATCACTCATTTGAGCAAAAAGTATCCAGCAAAAGCAATTAAAGAAGTCTGTCCACAGAGTCTTGCAGCTCACCCAGAAATTTTTGTATTTAGGAAGAAGAAACTATCAGTGAGGGAAGGGGAAGGCAATGGATTAAAGAGAACTTTTTAAGGTAAAATAGCTGGAGCAAAAGAGCTCAACAGCTCCAAGAATGGAAGACAGTGCCCTGAGATGGGAATTCTTGATTTCCTTGACAGAATTCTTGACATGAAACCATCATGAATAGGAAGTCCTGGAATAGAAGAATAATGGAGAGGATGAAACCTGAGAATGTTAAGAATAGGAAGCCCAAATCCATGTCTATGTTGTAGGTCTAGCCTGGTGCCAATGGTAAGTCTGTTGTGTATTATAAAGCACAGAATAGCCTTTAGGAAGACTAAATAAAAACAATAGCTAGAAGTTAGCACTGCTTATTCTGAGCTGAATATTCCCATACACGGTCTTATTTAACTCACCGATGCTAATCAGAGCCCTGAAGTGTCTGAGTTGCTGTTGAGGAGATGGAGACACAGTAAGGAGCAAAGTCCTTTCCAAAGGCCCTATGCATGTCCAGTGGTGGCCCAAGGATTAGAACATTAGAACCAGGCATGCCAAAGGCTACCTCCTAATTATTCACCATTCCATAGGCCCTCTAGAGATGCTTATGGCAGGAAAAAGCACTTAGGGAAGCAGAGAATCAAGTCCCACACAAATGCACACAAAGCCTAAGAACTAAAAGCTAAAATTAAGCATGAATTTTAAGTGTACTTTTTATCTGATACAGCTTACTGAATTGTCACAAAGTGGATGCCTATGTTACAGCACCCAGATCAACTGGGAAAGTTGGACAACTGCACGTAAATCAGTGAAGTTAGAACACACCCTCACACCATGCTCAAAAATAAACTCAAAATGGCTTAAAGGCAAACATAAGACAAGATCCAGTAAAACTCCTACAAGAGAGCAGAGGCAAAACACTCTCTGACATAAATCATACCAGTGTTTTCTTAGGTCAGTCTCCCAAGGCAATAGAAATAAAAACAAAAATAAGCAAATGGGATCTAGTCAAACTTATAAGCTTTTGCACTTACAAACTTACAAGCTTTTCCTTTTTCAAGGAAACTATGAAAAAAAAAAATGAAAAGACAGCTATAGAATGGGAGAAAATATTTGAAAATGATGTGATAGACAAGGGCTTAATCTCCAAAATATATATACAGCTCAAACAACTCAATAACAATCAAAAAAACCAAACAATCCAATCAAAAAATAGGCAGAATACCTTAATAGACATTTCCCCAAAGACATACAGATGGCTAGCAGGCACATGAAAAGATGCTCAACAGCACTTATTATTAGAGAAAGGCAAATCAAAACTTCAATGAGCTGTCACCTCACACTGGTCAGAATGGCCATCATTAAAAAGTCTACAAATAATAAATGCTGGAGAAGGTGTGGAGAAAAGAGAACCTTCCTACATTATTGCTGGGAATGTAAGTTGGTGCAGCCACTATGGACAGTGTGGAGGTGCCTCAGAATAACTAAAAACAGAATTACCATAGGATCCAGCAATCCTACTCTTGGTCATATACGGACAAAACTATAATTCAAAAAGGTGCACCTCTGTGTTCATAGCAATGCCTCTCACAGCAGTCGAAACATAGAAACAACCTAAATGTCCATCAACAGGTGAACGGATAAAGAAGACCTGGTTCTTATATGCAATGGCATACTACTCAGTCATAAAAAAGAAGGAAAGAATGCCATTTGCAGCAACATGGGTGCAACTAGAGACTATCAGATTAAGTGAAGTAAATACCATATGATACCACGTATATGTGGAATCTAAAATCTGACAAAAATGAGCCTATCTACAAACCAGAAACAGACTCACAGTCGCAGAGAACAAACTTGCGGTTGCCAAGGTGGAGTGGGGACAGGGAGGAAAAACTGGGAGGATGGGGTTAGCGGAGACGAACTACTCTACACAGAACGGATACACAACAAGGTCCTACTGTGTAGTACCGAGACACAGGGAACTCTATTCAACATCTTTTGATAAACCATAATGAAAAGAAGAGCATTAGAGACATCGAAAATAATAATAATGAACAAATTCCAGGGCGTTTGCCATTTTTCTCCAATTTTTATTATAAGCCATTTAACTATGTACCCTCATACTTTTCCTGGAGTCAAGAGCTTCTTATTCATTTATTTTGTTTAAAAATAAAAACATGTAAGTTTACTAATTTTCCTCTGCATGCAGTTTTGGCTACAATTCATCAGTTCTGAAACTTAATACTTCCTCTGACTTACTACTTTCAGGAGTCTACTTATGTATTTAAATATCCTCATTTCCTTCTATCTTTTAGCTGCAATACCAATGAATTTTAAATAATCTGACACTGGGTATTAAGTAGAATAAAGTCTATCTTGATAACACTCACAAAACTTTGTCAATCTTGATCCTTTCTTGAAATCACTCCAGCATCTTCCCTGCTTCCTTACACTCAAACATATTTAAAAAGGTAACACACCCCTTAATGTATAACATTAGCTTCTTTGTCTTGGCTTTGCAGTGTTTAAACAAGAGAGCAAATTGAGCCAGCTGTATAAGCAGCACGCAAATCAATGTTGTCTCTCTTCGGGCTCCTCCTTTTAATCCTATTGACATATGAGGTCAAGATCAGTGCTGTGAAGCTGCACTGGATTTTGTACAGATAAGGATTTTTTCCATAGTTACATATTTTAGAAACTAAAGTTATGTGTGGAGGAAAAAAACCCCCACAGAGAATGGATGCATGTGTATGTATGGCCGAGTCACTATCCCAACATTGTTAACTGGCTATAGTCCAAGATAAAATTAAACATTAAAAACAAAAACCTACAACAAAACACCAAAACCATTTAGATAATGGTCCCAGTGGTGCCCACAATCGGCAGCCTGGGACTGTGGAGCAGAAAAGGCAAAAGTGCAAGGACGATAAAACAAGTTTCTGTTCTTTTTGAAATCTGAACTGACAAGAGTCATAAGGCTTATAAGGCTTGTCACACTATGAAAACAAATCCCCTCATTTTCATTCGTGAATAGCAGCTGAATTTATAGCTCCCATTACTGGCAAGTCAGAGTGCAGTAGGATTACCAGTGTTTAGGCACTTGCTGAGAGCATTTGCATATGAACTGTACAAACAAGTGGGTGAGTACCATGATCCCTACCAATCCACTTAGGAAACAGAAAACACAAAGTGAAAGGATCCTCTCTGATGTTGCTGTGTAACAAACAGTGGCTAGATTAGCAGAGGCTATGCCACACTGAATACACATATAGGACAGAAAGAAAAACAGTAGTTAACAGTTACCGGGTCTAGCAGGTTCCAAGCAAGCTTCACATGCATTATCCCACTTAAAGTGCATGAACAATCTCCTGAGTTAAAGAATTAGCATCTGTGTGTTAGAGGTGAAAGAGCCGAGACACAGGGAAAGTGAGTGACTCAACCCCTGACATTCAGTCTCTTGGCAGAACTCAAGTCATCAGTGATCAGACAGCTCCACAAAAGAGCCTGTGAACTAGATGCCAGACTTCTCTCCCAATTTATCCCTCCATATTCTGGCTTTTCCAGTAGTCATGTGCAGATGAGACAGTTAGATCATAAAGAAGGCTGAGTGCCAAAGAACTGATTCTTTTGAACTGCAGTGCTAGAGAAGACTCTTCAGAGTCCCTTGGACTGCAAGGAGATCAAACCAGTCAACCCTAAAGGAAATCAACCCTGAATATTCACTGGAAGCCCCAATACTTCAGCCACCTGATGGGAATAGCTGACTCATTGGAAAAAATCCTGATGCTGGGAAAGACTGAAGGCAGGAGGAGAAGGGGACGACAGAGGATGAGATGGTTGGATGGCATCACTGACTTCTTGGACATGAGTCTGAGCAAACTCCAGGAGATAGGGACAGGGAGGCCTCGTGGGCTGCAGTGCATGGGGTTGCAAAGAGTTGGACATGACTGAGCGACTGAACAACATTCCTCCTCTGAGGTTCTTGGGCCATATTCCAGTTCATACTTTGTAATTTACAAGAAACTAGTAAATTGTATACAAAAGACTCAGATGAGAGGATCAGGAAGAGAAAGCAAGTTTTTGACATAACTATAAGGCTTTATAAGTAAGTATAACATCAGACGATAATATAAAAAGCCTAAAATATCAAGACTTTGTTTCCGATAATAGTTTTTAAAAATACATTCCTAATAGAAACTGGAGTAATAAAGAAGCAAAAAAGAGTGGTAGAATGGAGAGGGGGGAAAAAAAAAAAAAAAAAAAAAAAACCAAAGGTCTGCATTCAAAAGGAAGGTATGAAACATATTTAGAAGAAAAAAAGTGAGCAGATCTGGGTTAACAAGTACACCAAGTGTGAGGGCCAAGAAAGAAAGGAAGGGACAGTGACAGTTTGGTAGCCAAGAGAGTCTCTAAACACCACTGGGCAGGAAGTTTGCTCTCATACTAAGTAAATAGTTCTTTTGAAAAAATGTGCAGAGACAAAATGAAGAAAAGCAAGAAAGTGTAGACAATATCTGAGCGATGAAATGAATGTGCAGAAGGTCATATGAAATTCATTTCCAAAATCATCTCAAATTCACTATGCATATATAATAACCAAAGCAAGAAAATTAGAAAAACTCATGTTTTAAAACTTTGTTAGTGTTGTTGGTCTATTAAGCCAGCAACCTGTTCTAAATTTTTAATTTTCATTCTTCAACTAATTAATAATTCAAAGAATTATCTATAAGGTTGTTGTTTCATATTCTGAGAGGAAAACATTTGTGCTCTAGAAAGATGGAAACAGGTGTCCTTTAATTTCTACCAAGGTAAGCAAGCAAGCAGGTTATCAGCTCTGTTTATTTCTGACTCTGCTATCATCATCCTTTAGAGACACAACTGTTCCCTATTTTGATACCAAGTCAACTATTTTAGTGTTTAATACGAACAAATTTACCACACTGACAAAGCATGGTCCAGACTTCAGTCTTTGCCTGTCCTGTGCATCACAAATAAAATGAAGAGCTTTTAGAACTGCAATATGAGAGTACGGTATTTCTGAAGTGATGTCAAAATTAAATCCTGTTTTCATTAACAAATGATTTTTAGTGTGTTTCAAGTGTTGTGGGCTTGAGGGGGCCTTTAACAAAGAGGATGACTCTCATAAAGACAGTATCAGAGAAACTATGCTAAAAGGAAGCAAACATCTTAAATGTCCTACTTTATACATCACTTGGAAAAACTGAGACTGGAGCCTTTGATATTGTACTACCCAAAATAATCTCCATTCCTCTGATTTATTATTGTTAACCTTTCCTGCCCAAAGTCAGCATATAATAATGTAAGATTCCCCAGGTTGATTTTTCCACTGGAGCCCATGAAGTCTAACACTCACTCGGGGGCATGCTTCAGGTCAACTCTGATGTTCCAGAGGTCAGGGAGTCAGATCAGTCAGAAATAGAGACCCCCTCATGGCTGTCAGAAAGAGCATTTAATTTTAGAGTTTGCCAAATATAGTCCACACAACATGAAGGGACACTGAAAATCAAGTCTTCTTAACAAACAGATCCCTAAACTAAGAAGCTCCCATATGCCAGCCCCATCTTTTGCTTTGTTTTGTTGGTGCGGTCATTTTCTATGCGGTTGTAACAAAATGCCATGAATTTGGCATGTTAAAACAATATCCACTTATTTATTTTTCGATTGCACAGGTCTGAAGTCCAGTGGGCTCAGCTGCGTTCTCTGCTCAGGGTCTCACAAGGCCTGAATCAGGGTGTCAGCTGGAGTGGGCTCTTACTTGGAGGCTGTAGAGGAAGAACTGCTCCCGAGCTCATTCAGGGTGTTCAGTTCAGTTCAGTTCAGTCGCTCAGCTGTGTCCGACTCTTTGCGACCCCATGAACCGCAGCACGCCAGGCCTCCCTGTCCATCACCAACTCCCGGAGTTCACCCAAACCCGTGTCCATTAAGTGGGTGATGCCATCCAACCATCCTCTGTCGTCCCCTTCTCCTCCTGCCCTCAATCTTTCCCAGCATCAGGGTCTTTTCCAATGAGTCAGCTCTTCACATCAGGTGGCCAAAGTATTGGAGTTTCAGCTTCAACATCAGTCCTTCCAATGAACACCCAGGACTGATCTCCCTGAATTCAATTCCTTCTCAAGTTTCCCCAGTCAAGCCAGTGACAGCACACTGAATCCTTACACCCTCTCCTACTTCCCCGTTGCCAGCAGCTTTGCTCTTAAAGGCTCATGTGATTACATGAAGCCCACCTAGATAATCCAAGCTAATCTGCGTTTCTTATGGTCACTGAGAAGTAACTTTGATTATATCTGCAAAGTCCCTTTTTACCAAGCAATGTAAGAACCTGGCTGCCAATGCAGGAGACATAAGAGATGCAAGTCCGATGCCTGGGTTGGGAAAATCCCCTGGAGGAGTGCATGGAAACCCACTCCAATATTCTTGCCTGGAGGATCCCATGGACAGAGGAGCCTGGCGGGCTATGGTCCATAGGGTCACAAAGAGCTGGACATGACAAGTGAAGCAACTTGTCACACGTGCACATAAGATGCTGACGGGCATGGCACCCGGTGATGAACGTCCAGGGGCCCAAAGTCTGCCTATCACAGGAGCGGAGAGGGGCAGTGTTCCATAATCTGGGTTCCTCAATTCTAGAAGACTCAAGCATACCATTTTACCTTGATAATCAATTATGGCTCAATCATTACATTGTTTACCTGTCCTTTTCTTGAACGGGTTAATATTTTTAGCTTGCACCATCATCCAGGTAATAAATCCCTAGTCCTGAACACTTGATCTTGGTTGACAACATCCATGTCATTTACTCCTACGGAAAACTGTGGTTCTGCATCCCGATCATCGTTTTCCCAGGTAAAACCCAAATTATTTTAGGACTTTTTTTTTGCACAGTTACTTCTTCCCAGACAAAAAAGTTTACCTGTGCAATTCTTAGTGCATTTCAACTCCTTAGAAATTACTTAAAGAGAACAGCTGGAACGAGCCTTAGTACCCCAGGTATGAATAGTTTATAACTTTATATATACAAGGGCAGGATAATGTTTTCTATTTTGCTTTTAATACTAAGCCAGATAATACACCAGAATTTTCCCTCCTATTTTAAAGATTTTTCAAACATTAATGAATTAATTCAACCAGGTTTTACATGATTTTTGGCATCAAGGACAATGACTAATACACATGCCCTGCTTTTTAGTTTCCTATTGCCTAAAGCAAGACAGCTCATGACAATGTGACAGGCAGCACAGAGCGGGCGTTAAAAACTGGCTTTGGAGGAGGCAGCATATGTCAGTCCAAACTCAGTGTTAGGTAGAAGGGACAGGAGAAACAGTCGTTCTAAGCAGAGGGTCCCAACAAAGAAAGATGAGCAAAAGTTGTGAATGTGGATGGGTGAAAAGGCTCATGAGAATTGACACTGAAGAGGAAAACAGGGAGGTGTTCTTTAATAAAGGGCTCCTCCAAAGTCAAACTTTATCCTAAAGGCACTGTACCAGTAGGGGGCTGGGTGGGGGAAACCGAAGAGTTTTAGAGAAAAAACATGATAAGTGAAGTCTGTTATTCACGTCCTGGATAGGGTTTGGAGTAAGGGATTAGAGAGCAATTAGCCGAGAATCAGAAAGTTAGGAGCCCAATAAACTAAACGCATGAAATGCTAATAGTCATCACACTAAGGCAGTGATAATCCAGGGAATAAAGAGCAGAGATGGGATCCAGAACATACTAAGGTGGAACTGACAGGAAATGTAGGAGAATGAAAGAGGGAGTAGCAAAGAGGACTGCCACTTTCTGTGCTAACATCCCAGGTACTTTATCTCATTTGATTCCCATAAAGAGCGCCCCATCAAGTAGACATGGGAGTCATTTCTATTTATCAGATGAAGAAAATGGTTCTGTGGCTAAGTGACTTCCTCTGAGTCAGTAAGCGACAGACTCAGATGAGAAAAACTCTGATTCTTAGGTTAAAAGTATTTCTGCTTCACATGCAAGAACTTTACTCGTGGTTAATCACAATGTGCAAATTTCAGGTTCACCATCCTGAATGTGAATTTTATTAAGATCTCAGCTGGTCATTAAAATGACAGGTCCATCACTTTTCATTTTATTGAGCTGAAAACACAACCTACAAGTCAAAGTTCCTGTAATTTTTAATAATCATAATAGTTCACAGAGGTAAAGAGGAGGAAATTAAGTCCTCAATGCAGTCAGGCACTCATTCAATCAACAGATATTAACAATGCCTTGAGGTACTCTCTGATAGAAGGTCCTGAATAAATAATCCACTTGTTCTCATTGCACCTAAAATGGACAGAGAAACACGGTGACCAAATTGTAAGCACATTTACATCGAAAATGGGGAACAGTGTTGTAATGGAAACAGAATGAAAAGCACACAGGAGAACCCTAGAAAGTAATCTAGTGGATCTAAAAATTTTAGAATAAGGGATAGGAAGGTCAAATAAGATAAAATTTCAGTAGAAATATTAAAACAGATATAAAAAAAAGTCCCATAGTTACATGATGACTTGCTATGAGAAAATGATCTCATATTTCTAAAGATAATTTTATCGCTTTTTTCCCGTTTAGTCCACAGTCAATTGCTCATTCTTGGAACTATGCATTGGAGTGTTTTAGTTCTTTGGTTTTCTTTTTGCCAATTGAAAACTCAAGAGGGAAGAAAGTGCTTGAAGGCTGTTTCTCCGTGGTGAGTAAAACCTCAGTCCTCTAAGAGAAGAGTAACCACTTCAGAACAGTACTTGAGAGGAGCCGGCAGGGGACTGGCCATTTTCCTGAGGGTGACCTGCCACTTCAAAGACCAAGAGGGTACCTGGGAAGCGTCTCTCCCACCCTGTCATCAGAAAGTCTAGACTCATTTGTCTTGAATGTTTGAATTTCTAGAAACACATTAACCTTTCTCCTCTTCCATGATCAGCTTCCTTCCCCCTCTTTTAAGTCATTATTGATTGAAACTGTCACACTGGGTTTCTCTATGCAGTTGCTATAGAAGATAAAACTTCGAAAGCTAAAAATCTTTCTTGCTCTGCTTATTGCCTTCATATTGTCAGTCCCATTGGAAGTAGAAAAACCCACTTTTCTATTTTTAAGTTATCCTCAAAAGAGTCCTTTTATTTTCATGGACAGTGATGGCTAAAGTCCTTTTTACCTGAACTAGATTAAATACTACATTTCATTCCCTTAGTTACAAACTGTTGTTGTTGTTTAGTTGCTAAGTCCTGCCTGACTTTTTTGCAACCCTATGGGCTGTAGCCTGCCAGGTTCCACTGCCCAGGGGACTTTTCCAGGCAAGAAAACTAGACTGTGTTGCCATTTCCTTCTCCAGGGGATCTTCCTGACCCAGGGATCAAACCCATGTCTCCTGCAGGCGGATTCTTTACCACTGAGCCACTAGTGAAGCCCTCCTAATTACAAATATCAACTAGATTCCTTCTTGGTTAAGACAATGGGATAAGCCCTCAAGGAGCTTGGAATTTAATAGGGAAGCCACAGCACCTATCACTACCACACACGCGACGACATAATGTATGTCCCAAAGAAATTCCACTCAGTGAGTGGGGTCAAAGCCTGCCCTCCGTTTTAATAATGCTATGAAAGGAAAAAACAAAAACAAAAACAACAGGGGTTCTATGAAAGAGTAAAATATCAAGCACTTATCATGAGAGCACTTTCTGATATTCCTTATAACAAACCAAAGCTCATGCACAAGAATAAAAACTGAGCTGCTTTTTAAACATTTCAGTTAGCTTCCTAACTGAATATGGACAGGTTCCCTACTATTTAGTTCTAACTGAATCCCTATTTAAAAAAAAAAAAGCCACGAGAATCAAGTTTCCAAAATTCCAACAGAAACTCTATCAAACTTGTTTTATAAAAACTAAAGGTATACCTGTAGCTGTACTAAATACACACATGGCTACATGTGATGATAAAATGACAGAGACTGGAATGATCTTTACTCCCACTGCAGAAAGGATGAAGGCCTCTCAGCGTCAGACAAGAGCACGGTGCTAACCTGGGGCTGCAGTTTCAGCACAGAAACCTCTTCCTTTTCTGACCAGCTACCAGTTCTGTAGCTTAGAAAACCACCTTTCTCCTCCATGGTTTGATTTTGGCCTGTGACTGATGTTCCCAAAATAAAGAGAAACTGCCAAGGCTTCAGCTTTTACACTGAGTAAAATGGTGTTTTGAGCAAAGGAGCAGCATGAACTCACAGAGGCTCACTTTGGCTACCGGGTTGAAAATAGGCTGCCAAGGGAAGCTGTGATAGCTGCCCAGGTGAGACCCAGGCACGCAGGCAGCAGTGAACGGGGCAAGAGGGAGTCAGATCCCAGAAAAGATACACTGGGTCAACAGGATTTTCTGACACATTGAACCAGGGCGGGGGTGGAGGTAAGAGAAAAACAGGAGTTATACATGACTTCAAGGTTTATAGCTTATTCAACTGGGAAAAAAAAAAAAAAAGGATTTGTCCCTTATGGGAATGAAGAAGGCTGCAGTGGAATAGATAGGAGGGTAAAGGGATGGAGGGGGCACCAGGAGTTCATGAAGCCCGTTGGACACCCAGCTGGAAATGTGGAGGAGACAGCTGGATATTCATATTTGAAATTTAGGGGAGCGGTCTTGGTTGCAGAGAGAAATGTGGGAATTATCAGTATATCACTAATACTGGATTCCCCTATTGGAAAGCAGCAAAAAGTTCTTGACAGTGATTAGAAAACTGTCTTAGAACTGATGTGAGAAGCCTGTGACCTGATTGCAGGCCTCACACAAGAGTTGCTAGAGCCCAATATCAAGCAGGAGACAAAGAAAGCTTGTCTTCATGCATAGAGCAGGCAGATCACTTTCCAATGTGGAAATGAGGCAAAGCGAAATTTAAAGGAAATCCAGTCGAACTCTGTCCAAAGTAGGAGTCAAGGAGAACCCTTTGGTATGTCGTGTGCCAAAGGAATCTCACATATTTTAGGGGTTCTTGTTTTCCCGTGAGTTCACAGACACTTTATCTTTTGCAGATAACAGTCCCACAATGAATCTATTCACCAATTTCATGAAGGTGAATAGGAGCAGAGAGCAACTAAGACAAACTCAATTTCAGCCAAATTTGTTACCATAAGCCAAAAAGGATATAAATAAAGATTCATAATATCTGCCACACCAATATGAACTTTCTGTGGGAAGCAGAAAACGTATAGGACTTTAAATTTAGATGTTCTCAATGGGTGACTGAAAACAAGCTATCTCTGTCACAGTCTTATAGTTTTAAACCTAAAAGTTGATGGCAAATATCAAACTAATGTTTTATCTCATGTTAACCAATGCTTTAAATCATGCTTTAAGCCATCAAAATTTTAGTCATCTGCATTCAGTCTTTTTGGAATTTATGGACCCTGCAGTTTTGGAAGGATGGACATACAATGTCATCTTTTGAGTCTGCTTTTTTCAAACTTCCATTGTAATTTACTGATAATTCAGCTGGACAACTCTTACACTCACTAATGTGTTCTCTCTGAGAGGGAAAAATGGGTCAATTACCAATGGAAGAAGGAGCTGAGTGAAAGGAGAAATACTTGAGTAAGGAAAGCCAGTTACCAATTCCTCGGCAGGCAACCTGAAACAAGGACATGTCTACCGATGAAGGATAAAACCACTCATCAAGCCGTTCCTCTCATTCAGATACGGAGAGATTTTTTCTATTTTTTAAATACATGCAATTTTATAAAAGGCGCCACATGAGTAGTCCAAATCTTGTTTAGGATTTTTATCAAGTGTATGTTCTGCCAGAAAACATTTCCAAAAAGGAATGGTTTTTGTCTCAAATGTTATGGCAGCAAATACTTCCGCTGGAGCAGTTAGAACTGTGTCAGGATATTCTCCTTGGCTTCCCTGGCGTTCAAAATATTTGTGTTGCTATAACGTTCATTTGCCAGTATATGTGACTTATGAGTCTTTGTATTCACCTGGGTGTATTTATACAACTGTGATGCCAGAAAACTTTACAAAAGTTGGTGTAAATATGTTGCAATGAAAAACCAGAAATATATCTGCCTTTCTCACTATATAGTTACACCGTATTCCTAAATTATGGTATAAATACAAATTAGTCTTTACTTTCAGAAAACCTAAGGTAGCTCTAATCAGTAACTTTATGAAGCACTTACCAAGGCCAGTTAACTAATATTACTACATACTTATGATAAAATGTCTAGCGTCTTATGTAAGTTATTATTTACTCCTCAATATTTTGTCAAGTAGATGCTACTCTCCTCATGCGGCTAAGTGGTAAAGAATCCACCTGCCGATGCAGGAGACACAAAAGACATGGGTTCAGTCCCTGGGTCAGCAAGATCCACAGGAGGAGGAAATGGCAATTCGCTCCAGTATTCTTACCTGGAGAATCCCATGAACAGAGAAGCCTGGCGAGCTACCATCCATGGGGTTGCAAAGAGCTGGACATGATTGAGCGGCTGAGCAGTCATGCATGCTACTCTCACAGTTAAGAAATTTTTATTCAGGCTTATATTATTAATGGACACAGTTGGGATTTCTTGCATCTTCGTCACTAATCTGTTGATGTTTTATTATCTGGGCGGTCATTAGTAGAAAAAAACCTTAAAAAAGTCTCTGGCCTTGCTTTGTACTCAAAGTGAACTTGGGGAAAGAACTCCCCCTGCCCTCTTCAAAGCAGGTACAAGCAGAAGTGCCTTTTGAGAGGACAGGAAAGCAGCTGGAAAGGGCTGGGGGGCTGAGAAGACCCAGGCCTGGGAAAAAATTCTGGGGGCATGGGAGAAGGGAGGCTTTCCTGGGGCAAGGGAAACCAGGTACACGGTAAGTGTCATCAACATCTGATGAATACTCACACCCCAAACTCTATCAAAACATTTTGGTCAGATGTGATGAACCTCAAGAGGTATTTCAGGTTGTCAACAAATTTGGGGTGAATCTATATATATATAAATTAGCCACTGTGGGATAATATGCATTTTTTGCATAAAACTAGGTACTCTGTTTCAGCAACACTTCTGTAAGGAATAGAATTGGCAACCCACTCCAGTACTTTTGCCTGGAAAATCCCATGGGCAGAGGAGCCTGGTGGGCTGCAGTCCATGGGGTCACTAAGAGTCGGACATGACTGAGTGACTTCACTTTGACTTTTCACTTTCATGCATTGGAGAAGGAAATGGCAACCCACGCCAGTGTTCTTGCCTGGAGAATCCCAGGAACGGGGGAGCCTGGTGGGCTGCCGTCTATGGGGTCGCAGAGAGTCGGACACGACTGAAGTGACTTAGCAGCAGAGTTTCTTTTATCCTCTTGAAAAAGAGGATAGGGGTAAAGAAAAACTCCAACAAATTTGAAAGAGACTGCCAAAGAAGGCGAGATGCAGGGCCACCGGGACTAGGGGCTCCCCCACGCCTGGCTCTCTCTGCCATGTCACCTCATGGCATCTTCTGTGGCAAACTGGCTGAGGAAACTTACAGAAGAGTCACTACGACTTGGTTTTCCCAGCCAGTCTTCTAACCAACTGTGACATCTCCTGTACTCCTGCCTTCTTTAACCCTCCTGGATGCCCTGTGTGCCTCCTTCTCCCAAGAACACTCCCTGGGCAAGTGGCAGCGTACCTTTCCCTCCCTCCTCCTCCGCTCACCAGTGACTCGGGAGAGTGGAGGCATGGTGCACAACTTTCATTGTCAAAGTTTCCGAAGCTTGCACAGTCTCACTCAGTGAAATAAGACCAGAAATAGCATAGATGTCCTCTTATGGTCATCAGAGGAGGGAATTTTCCCCTTTTGTTTCCAAATGCAGTCTTGCCAAATTTCTCAAGAGCAAACATGTAATATATAACCTGACCTTTGAAAACCATACTCCACTTAAACATAAATTTGCTTAAGACTATATTTCAACTCCTGGTTCCTAAAGCTCAGTTTATGCTATTTATATCTTTTTGTTATAAGAAGACATTCCAATGAAGAAGTGGCAATGAACACTTACATTTCTCTTATCATGCAAGTAACCCATTCCCCTCAAATTAAATCCTCGTTCAAGTCATCATGGCCTTTGTTTCAATGGCTCTCGGCATTAACCACATTTTGGCAGTAACAACAATACAAATTCTAAAGTCCAAGTTAACAAAACCTGATAAACATGACATAATCAGAAAATGGACGATGGACATTGCTAATACGATACCCAATAGTTTGTCATTATACTACTGCCTGTCAAATGAAGACCTCTTTCTCTCAAATCCAACAGCTATGTATGATTTTATAAACCAAGGGACATTTTTCAAATAAGAATATCCCTCTTTCTACCCTGCATCACCAATACGTTCAATCATGCAAAAGCTATTAATTGCTTTTAAAGCCCTTAGGTTGTTTCAGCAGGATTTTCTCCTGATGTTTAAAATAGAAAAATACATATCCCTGCATACCTTTGTGCCTGGCTGATGGTGGTGACATGACGTCCTGAGCGGTAAATTGCCTTTATCACACTGGTCCATCTGTCTTCATCTATTAACTATCACCTTTACTAACGCATGTGCAGATGACTGATCACACCTTCCTAACTAGAGGGAGTTCAATCTGGCATAGGGATAATACAACCCCCATCAACGTGCAATCAGAGGAGGAGGAAAGGAGGAAATGGAATAACTAGAAAAAAGAGATATGGAAATCAAATAAAGAAAACAAGAATAGGTAAAAATGGGGCAAGAGATCCTCAACTGGAGAAAGAAACTCACGGGAACCTTTGCCAATGTTTTTGGTAATTGGTCATTTGATTCAGTTCCACCGAATCACAGGGCACTGTCCTTGCACAGAGCATGCTCCACAGACAAGCAGACCCCCAGCCCTGCACGCTTCTGGCAGCAAAGCTCTGTTAACTGCTCTTTCATACCTTAAGGATAGCATCTCCTAGTTTCTATTATAACATCTCTTCAGCACAGTGTTCTGGCTTCTGCTGCAATATATTTAAAAGCAAGATTTTGATTAGTAGTGGAAGGAAGAAAGAGAACTGGAAAGCATGATCAAGTTTTCAAGGGAAAGACAAAGGAAATAAAAGGCTAGCTTTGTTTGGTTTATTAAATTTCAAGGGCTTTGCCTGCCAGTTTGAAAAATGCATGATATCATCAGTGTGTTTATTAAAAGTGCTACTTTAAATTGCAGATTGAGCAAATGTGAATTCCCCCTGGTAGCTGTAGGTTACTGGCTAGCAATTATATGCAATTTTTAAATGAAAGGAGGGAAGAAAGTCTTACAGGACTACGGCTCTAAAGCCTATGGCTAATTTAAATTTAAGTGAAATTCAAAATATGAAAGTATGATAACGAAATGTCCAGATTCACCCAGATACAAGATTACCGAGGTCACTTCACATTTTGATTGTTCAAGCCTTTTAAATGATAATCAGAATCAAATAGTAAAATAGCATCAACTCTGCTCAATGCTTACTTGACAGTTTATTACTGGATTTATAAAAGGTGGGAAGAAGTGGGTAGGGGAACAGTCCAGAGCAAATGGTTGCTTGCTAACTTCAAAAAAATGCACTTGTTTCAGCACAGAAATAACAAATCTGTTTCTGATTCCAGACATTATTTTCCAAATGCTGCCAAGAAAAGAATCTGAGGAATCCTTTCACATGTACAACACACACGAGACAACTGGGAAGAGGCCTGTGATCTGCTCCAGGGTGAAGGAGGAGGAAGGACAGAACAGGGTTATTAGGATGAACTGCCCTCTCGGGGGCAGACGCACATGCCTGACATAGTTCATCGCTGTAATCTCCAACATAACTCTGCTATTATTAGACAACCTAAAGGCTTTCCTAAATCTGTAGCTTGTGAAGCAGAAAAGGATATAGACGGGACCCTACCACGCTAAGTATGCAGGCAGCTGGGATACACCCCATCGACAGAATGCACTACTTTTCTAATCCATGAAACTCAATTTCTAGATCTTGGACGTCACATAAGGGGAGAGTAAGGGAAAGAAACTAGACCAACACTGACGCCAGGTTGAAATCCCTGGAGAGAATCCTGACCAGGTAAAATCCAATACTAAATTCAGAAGCTTAAGATCCATGATGCTCATAAAGCGAACTGAAATTATTTTTAGAGTACAAAAGGATGTAAATATTTATCATTTCCACACTCAGAACAAGGACATTTTCAAAATAATACCTTATATTTTTAAACTCAGCTAGACAGAAGTATCCTTCTCCAACATTTCAAAAATTATATAAGAAGCAAGTCCATGATTCAAACGTACACAATTTAGCAGGCATCACTTTTGTTATATTAACAAGGGAGAAACTGAACAACAGAATCCACTTTGGAGAGAAGAGATAACAGGAGAATTCTGAGAGACCGAGTCATCCCACAGCCTGAGCTAGCTAATGCAACGGTTTAAATTTTTGGCTCACTCTGGGTTGACTGCAGTGAAGTACAGTTCGATTTTGTTTTTTTGTTTTCCCCCCTTCTCAGCAGGATCAGAGTACATGAAGAAAACTGGGTAATTTATAGGAAACAAAAAGGCAATGCTTTCTTTTCCACGACTGATTGTAGTGGGCACATGTTCAACCCTTCTATCTATACAAACTGGTCACACTTACAATGCTACACATTTCAAATATACCATCAAAATAGCTATACTGGATGGTCATCCTTACAGCTCTCTATTAAATACATCTCCTATGATGCTACCCTCAGTCCAAGCAACTAGGCATCCTAATGGGGTGTCTAGTGCCCCCCAATCCATGTCCACTGGGAACCTGAGAACGTGACCTTATTTGGAATCAGAGTTTTTACAGATGTCATCAGCTAAGATGAGGTCATATACCAGAGGCGGGTGAACTCTAAATCCAATGACGGATGTCCTAATAAGAAAACCAAGTGACAGAGTCACAGACAGACTCCTAGGGAAGACGGCCACACAAGGACAGAGGCAGAAGTGCTACCACAAGTCATGAAATACCTGAGGCCACTAGAAACTGGAAGAAGCCAGGAAAGAGTCCACCCCAGAGACTGTGGAGAGACAAGGACTGTGCCACACCTTGTCGTCAGACTCTGGCTTCTAGAACTGTGAGAGAAGACACTTCGGTTTTAAGCCACTCACTCAGTGGTAATTTGTCACAGTCTCTCTAGGAAACTACTACAGATTTGTCTACTAAATAGTGCCAATGCCTTGTTACCAGTACACAATAAGATTACAACAGGAAATGAAATAAACATTTAAGAACTTTATTACAGCTGTTTGACATTGTGGTGATAGCCCACAGCATGCGATTCTATGTTTTACAAAATATCCGTGATGGATTGGAAATTAAAAGCAAAAAACCTAGTCCTCACAGTCAGAGATGCACTGAACAGATAATTAATATTTATAAAGATGAAGCTGGCACACTGTAATTAAGAAATTTGCATTTTCTGAATTGTCTCAGGAAAACTTAATTGTATTCCATGCAATTTTAGAAGTAAAAGTATTTTATTCTAATTTTTCTGAATAAAGTAATCCATGAATGGTATACATATATGGAAGGTAGTTTCCTGTTAATCATATTATTTAATAAGGTGGAAACTCACTTCCAAGACCCCTGATTACACAGTGAAGAACAACACACCATGGCTTTGTTACCGACAGGGACTGGGCAGAACTTGAGAGAACATGTTCCCAGAGACTGGGAGCTCAGATGTTGCTCATGGGGAAAAAACCAGGGTGGAGTGAATGTATCTGAGCTATTTCAATGGCAACCGTAGAGAGTAGAGATTATAACTACATGAGCTATTATAGTCAACAGCAATGATAAAGATGACATCTCTCTTCCAAGAAGGCAATTTTTCTAGCACCACATCGACCAAAAACTGGGTGGACATGACTTCAAGGAAAAAAAAAAGTAGCCTGAATGGGGAAAAGGAAACTCTGCATGCATGTGGGAGGCTGTTTGATGTGTTTTCTTTAACAATTTAAAGAAATACACAAGACATGATTTAACCCCAAAGAAGGGCAATCATGCTTCCTTCAATATCCATGCAAATCATAACCACAGACTTAAAGAGCTCCTAGGACCTCAGCGAGCCACAGAAATAAGCCAATTAATGAAATCCTCTGAAAAAGCCTCCAACAGAGGCAAACACAAATGCAGGAAGGACACAAAGCATCCCAAGCGGCCCTTGATATTTCTGTGCTTAATCTCACCATGACTTTATCATGGGTTGCCCATATACGTAGGACCTAGAGGGCAACCCAAAAATCACTATTGTAAGTCAAGAGGCTACAAATGACAGGAAGAGGGCAAATGTCAACAGTTGTCCTGGCTGCTGGGAGATGGGAAAGTAGATTTTAAAAGGGATTGTGGACTCCTGATTAGAACACACACTTCAGCATAAAAGCACTCAGTTGCTATCATATGCCACTCATTTGACTTTCTCAAATCTCCCAAGTTACCTCGGAAACTAAGAGTCCATGAAACTGGTAAGATTCCTTAATAAAATGAAATTGCTGTGATGGGAATGGGTGGGGCAAATACACTGAAGCAACAGAAGACATGCCCTGCAACAACTGCACACCTGCATTCAATTAAAAACCCTAAACCGGAAGCTATCATTAGATCATAATGATTTCAGCTGGGGACCGCAGGCATCCTCATCCAGTGATACTGAACTTTGGCTCTTCTTAGTCACACTTTTTTGGGAGCAAACAATTTTTTGAGGAACAGCATCAGGAGGGCCCATGACTCATTTCACCTAAGAATATTTTTTCAGAAATACTCAAATTCACTTCAGCTGATGGGTTGCCTTAGAAATCCATTTCAACTAAATACACTAAAATAAGAATTAGTTGAATTCTTAGGGAGGAAAAGATGTGAAGCTCTTTCCTGTTTTACCTTGTCACTTTGATCAAATTTGTACCAACCATATATACAAATAACTCAAACTCAGAATTTAATATTAAAGACTTGGGCAGTTTTTAAGGTGTCAGGTTAGGGTTAAAACTGTAAAGGCTGAGAGTAGAGAACATTGGTCTGCACCTCAGAAACACAGTGAGGACAGAGGGAGGACAGAGAAGCAATCAGCAAAGCAAGCCAGGCTCACTTTACTTCCCCAAACTGAAAAACTGTCAAGAATCTCACATCAACAGGCTGACATACACTGAAAGATATGAACAAAATAGTCGACTCCAGTTCCAAG
The DNA here is from genome assembly GCA_006410875.1 of Neotragus pygmaeus. Lineage (NCBI taxonomy): Eukaryota > Metazoa > Chordata > Mammalia > Artiodactyla > Bovidae > Neotragus > Neotragus pygmaeus. The sequence continues at coordinate 684,263 of SJYV01056328.1, forward strand.
GAAATTCACTTGAATTCCCCCATTCCAACAATCTCATTGAAAAACACATTCTCAAACACTTAAATTATAATTACATTGACAGAGTTGGAAGAAAGAGCTGATGAAAAAATAATCGTTTAAAGAGAGAAAAGCACTCTCCAACTCATGGGGGAATCAGTACATACATTCTGTATAGTCACCATCTTCCAGTACTTCCCAAAGTGCTATAGTCTATACACACATAGCTAGGACAAGTATTTCTATTCTATGGTAAAATCAATTTCATTCCTAAATTCATACATTAAAGCTGCAAATAATAGGATTGCTCCCCGCTTCTTATTCTCTCTAACCTTTTCCACAAGCAACTCATCACATGAAAACTTCTCTAACAGGACTCATACCCCAACTGTAAACCATGCCCACTTAGATGATGAAGTTTCCTTTCATTCTAAACTTTTAATTAGTCTATGACAAAACACACCCCAAACGCATCCAAACAGAGAAATATCCTGTCTAAAAGAAAAATTCCATCTCCCTAGCAGGAGGTCTTTCTTCCTGTTTGCAACCAGAAAAGAACAATGACTTTTTCACTTTCATACTCAACAAAACTCTCTCCAACTTTGATTTTAAGAGAACCAGCCCTCGGTTCTGATGCTGAATGAACAGTCTTCTATTTCACCACCCTGGTGGGCCCAAAGCCCCCTCACCTTTCAGGCAGAACATGGTGCGGCAGTTCCATGAGGGGCCAGTGCTCCGGGCCGTGCAGGCAGCAGGGCTCACACAGCTGTCTCCAGCCCACCGCCCAGCCCTCACTGCCAAGAACGGGGCAGCCAGCCAGCGCTGGGGATTACAGGAAGCCACTGCCCAATCCCCAGCTTTCTGGGCTGAGCTGCTGACACCTCCCTATCTTTCACGGGGAGTTTCACACCGTGGAATCGGCCAGGATCATCTGGGAAAGTGAGGGGAGCAGGAAGGCGGGCAGTGGCTGCTCGTGTGGTCCGGTGCTGGGCAGCGCGAGGGCCGGGTTTAGTTTGCCTTTATCTCTCAGCATTTTCCATTGCAGCAGATGGAGCACCTCACGTGATCGACAACACAAAAAAGAAACCCCTCGATTCGGTTTCACTGTTTGCTCTTAATTATCACGACTATGCTCTGTCATCATTATTCTTTTGCTAGTCACATTCTTTCTCATGTGGAACAACTCATATACTACTACAGATCTGGCACTAAACGTTGCAACATGAAATTGTACACACAGCTGAGTCTACATAAATGGGTGGATGTGTGTAAAGTGCTCAAAACAGAGCCAGAAAAATCGTAAAGTACCATGGAAGCATTGACGACTGTTATTATTACTACTACTATTAATATCAGCTTCCCTGATGGCCCAGACAGTAAAGAATCTGCCTGCAATGCAGGCAACCTGGGTTCGATCCCTGGGTTGGAAAGATCCCCTGAAGAATGAAATGGCAACCCACTCTAGTATTCTTGTCTGGGGAATCCCATGGGCAGAAGAGCCTGGGGCGGCTACAGCTCTTGGGGTCGCAAAGAGTCAGACATGACTGAAGTGACTAACATACACACACACACACACACTATTAATATGCTTTTGTGTTAGGATAAAAAATGTGGAGGGTGTTACACTTCTATGGCACTGCCATTTTTCAGATGAGGAAATAAAGATTCACACACAAGTTGGCATTGGAGTATGTGAACTTCTAACTCTGTTGCAGTCATTAGCATATCATTAAGTATCTCATCCTCTACTAGAAAGCTAAAATTCACTCTGGTAAGTTCAAGGCTTACTTTACTGTACACTCTTTAACACAGATTAAAAAGCGACAGAGTGTTTTGAAGTTTATTGCAGACCTGAAGAGGAACAGTCTGCAGATGAGGCCCCAGGAGCCCTGCCTGAAAGTGCCCGCTGAACCGGGAGTGTCCCCCGGTCCTCAGAGACTCTCTCCAGTCTCCTGCTCACAGGAAGTGACCATTGTTCACAAGCCCGTTGCTGTGCAGGTCTTCCTCTCGACTCTACAGGATACAGGAAACTGACTCAGAACCAATCTATCTGTCTGTCTGTGTCCTACGGTGCTTGCTGCAGCCGTGGCTACAGGCTGTGGATGCTCTGAGTCCTCTGGCTTTCGACACTGGGCTCAGCGTAGTTGGGTTTTGCTCCTCATCTAGTATCACTAGCAAGGCCTGGTTAACGAGCTCTCTACCATAAGAAGTCACCGTAGTAATACTAGTTGCTATGACCACTGAGAAACAGAAGTGGTCCCTAGCCAGAAGCTAGTAGGAATGAAAAGAAGCCTGCATGCGGAATGACAAACAGTGATACTCACTCTTAGAACAGAACTAGAAGGAACCTGGTAGCTCATCTGATGGGGAAGAATGCTTCAGAGATAAGGTGATTTGTCCAACTAAGAAGCAGCAACTTCAAGATCAAAGTCAAACCACCTGACTCAGCCTTGACCATCTCAACCACCTGATCCTCCCCCAAGAGTGTTGGAGTCATCCTTTATCTTTTGCTATCTTGAGTGGTCTTTCAGCAATGTATGAATTGCAAAGATATCCCTGAAAGTATTCTTGTGGGTTAGACTGAACTTTTAAAATTGCATACACAGAGAGAAACTCTACATCTTGAAGAGTTAAGGCTTCTGAACATGGGCTAGTACCAGAGGTTGGAGTGACTGCATGCTTTTGACAGCATTCTAAGGATACTCACATTTAAACCTTTTAATACAGAGACAACCCGACAACGTAGAAAGAACAACGAATTGGACACTGAAGAGAACATGGCTGCAGCGACGTCTATAGCCTTATCTAGCTGGTTTGTATATTAGCTTATGACCCATAGAGGTGCAGACTGAAGTAGGGACTAAATTAACTTTAAGATTCTCTCCTAACCTACAAGATTTTTTGCTGTGACATATACAGAAATGGATATTAACATTAACATAAATGAGCATTTTGTTAAGTGCATTATGTCAAGAAAAAAAGACAATCTCTGCCTTCTTATGATTTAATGCAAGAGGTGAGTAAATATAACAAATAACTATAATACAATAGGATAAATTATATAATAGACAAATGTGCAAAATTAATAATGATCAATGATAACTTCTTGCTTATTACCATTTAACCAAGTTACTCTTGCTACCTAGGTTAAGTCATCTGTAATGTAATGGGTTAAACAGTGTCCTCTCCACAACAGTATCCTACCTATCAGAACCTCAGGATGTGACCTTGTTTGGAAATAGGGTCTTTGTACACATACTTGAGATAAGGATCAAGATGAGAGGACACTGGATTAGGGTGGTATTAAGTATAAGAGCAATATTAATAAGGATAATAAGAGAAAGAAAAGAACACAGAGAAACACAAAGAAGGCTATGTGAAAACAGGCAAGGATTAGAGTTATGAAGCCACCAGGCAATGAATGCTTAGAGCCATCAGAAGCTGGAAGAGGCAAGGAAGGATTCTCTCCCAGAGCCCTGGCAGGGAACATGCTCCTGCGTGTGTGCCTGCTCAGTCACGCAGTCATGTCTGGCTCTTTGTGACCCCCTGGACCATTGCCCACCAGGCAAGAATACTGGAGTGGGCCCTACAGGCACCTGAACCATGACAGAATAAATTTCTGTTAAGCAACCTCATTTGTGGTCCTTTCGTACAACAGCTCAAGGAGACTACTACATTTAGCAAGGTAGTGACTGTGGGAGAAGGGGGTATCATTTTTTTTCTTTTTAAACTGACTTCAATTTATGATCACAAGGGCTTAAAACTTGTTTTGCCCAAATCACTGCATGTACTGTGGCTAAATTATTACTGCAAAAGTATACTACCAAAAAGAAAAACCTTTCCATGATGTAACACTGCTAAACAGCACAAACACCACCTTAGATTGGTGAAATGATAGACATCACTGTCTGAAAAGCTCACAGCATTAAACACAAGCAGTGGAAACGGAATAGGCCTTTATTAAAATTGAGTAAGATTATCATTTTTAAAACAAAATCCCTGTTTTCACCAAATAATTATGAATATGTTTAAGAAATATAGTATGAAAAGGCATGCTGTTCCAACTAGGAAAGATTAATAAGAACTATTCATTAAAATTATTATCTGGGGGTGGGGGTGGAGGGAAGAGAGAAAAAGGTGAGAGAGACTGAGGTACAAATTTTCGCTTACAAAAGAAATGAGTCACAGGTATGAAACATACAGTGTGGGGATATAGCTAACGATTATACAATATCTTTGTACAGTGACAGATAATAACTAGACTTACCAGCACAATCATTTTGAAATGCACAGAAATACCAAATTATCTTGTTGTGTACCAGGACTTAACAGTGTCTTAGGTCAATTATACTTCAAAAACAAACTCATAGAAAAAGTGATCAGATTTATTTCCAGTTACCTGCGGTGAGAAGGAGGCAGAGTTGGATGAAGGTGGTCGAAAGATACAGACTTCCAGTTATAAGATAAGTAAGCACTAGGGATGTAATGTACAAATTGAGAGATATAGTTAACACTGCAGTATGAGATGCAAACTGGTGTATAAAGAAAGGATAAACAACAAGGTCCTACTATACAGCACAGAGAACTGTATTCAAATCCTATGATAAACTAATTAGAAAGAACTTGAAAAAGAATGTATATATACTGAGTCATTTTGCTGTAGAGCAGTAATTAACACAATAGTGTAATTCAAATACGTCCTGTGCTTAATAGCTCAGTCGTGTCTGACCCTTTGTGACCCTTTGAACTGTAACCCGCCAGACTCCTTTGTCCATGGGATTTTCCAGGCAAGAATGCTGGAGTGGGTTGCCATTGCCTCCTCCAGGGGATCTTCCCAACCCAGGGATGGAATCCACATCTCCTGTGTCTCCTGCACTGCAAGTGGATTCTTTACCTGCTGAGTCACTGTTGCAATTAAAAAAAAAAAAAAAATGCTGTATTTGAATAAGAAAGTTATTGAGAGTAAATCCTGAGTTCTCATCACAAAAAAACCTTTTTTTTCTATTTCCTTAATATTCTATCTATGTGAAATGATTTTCATTCCAATCCCAAAGAAAGGCAATGCCAAAGAATGCTCACACTACTGCAACACTGCCCTCATTTCACACGTTAGCAAAGTAATGCTCAAAATTCTCCAAGCTAGGCTTCAACAGCACATGAACCAAGAACTTCCAGATGTTCAAGCTAGATTTAGAAAAGGCAGAGGAACCCAGAGATCAAATTGCCAACGTCCACTGGATCATAGGAAAAGCAAGAGAATTTCAGAAAAACATCTACTTTTGCTTCATTGACTTCACTGACTACATGATCGTAACAAACTGTGGAAAATTCTTAAAGAGATGGGAATACCAGACCAACTTACCTTCCTCCTGAGAAATCTGTATGTGGGTCAAGAAGCAACAGATCTAACAGTGTCAAGTTAGAACCAAACATGGAACAACAGACTAGTTCCAAAATGGGAAAGGAGTACGTCAAGGCTGTATATTGTGACCCTGCTTATTTAACTTATTTGCAGACTACATCATGCGAAATGCTGGACTGGATGAAGCACAACCTCGAACCAAAGTTGCCAGGCGAAATATCAATAACATCAGATATGCAGACGACACCACCCTTATGGCAGAAAGCGAAGAGGAACTAAAAAGCCTCTTGATGAGTGTGAAAGAGGTTAGTGAAAAAGCTAGCTAAAACTCAACACTGAAAAAAATGAAGATCATGGCATCTGGTCCCACCACTTCATGGCAAATAGATGAGGAAACAATTGAAACAGTGACAGACTTTTATTTTCTTGGGCTCCCAAATCACTGCAGATGGTGACTGCAGCCATAAAATTAAAAGATGCCTGGTCCTTGGAAGAAAAGCTATGACCAACCTAGACAGCATATTAAAAAGCAGCAACATTACTTTACCGACAAAGTTCAGTGTAGTCAAAGCTATGGTTTTTCCAGCAGTCACGTGAGAGTTGGGCCATAAAGAAGGCTAAGTGCCAAATAATTGATGCTTTTGAACTGTGGTGTGGCAGAAGACTCTAAGAGTCCCTTGGACTGCAAGATCAAACCAGTCAATCCTAAAAGGAATTAGTCCTGAATATTCATTGACTGATGCTGAAGCTCCAATACTTTGTCCACCTGATACGAAGAGCTGACTCATTGTAAAAGACCCTGATGCTGGGAAAGATTGAAGGCAGGAGGAGAAGGGGACGACAGAGGACAAGATGGTTAGATGGCATCACCAACTCAATGGACATGAGTTTGAGCAAGCTCCAGGAGATGGTGAAGGACAGGGAAGCCTGGCATGCTGTAGTCCATGGGATTGTGAAGAGCTGGACATGACTGAGCGACTGAACAATAAATGTTCACTAAGCTTATTGTGCTAATCATTTCACAGTGTATGTAAGGCAAACCATGATGCTGTACACCAGTGCCATATGTCAGTTATATCTCAATAAAATTAGAAGAAAAAAATTATTATCTACTACCATTAATCACGAGTGCTGCAGAAGAGTCTTGAGAGTCCTTTGGACTATAAGGAGATCAAACCAGTCAATCCTAAAGGAAATCAACCCTGAATACTCATTGGAAGCACTGATGCTACAGCTGAAGCTCCAACACTCTGGCCACCTGATGCAATGAGCTGATTCCTTGGAAAAGCCCCTGATGCTGGGAAAGATTGAAGGCAGGAGGAGAAGGGGATGACAGAGGATAAGATGGTTGGATGGCATCACCAACTCAATGGACATGAATTTGAGTAAACTCTGGGAAATGGAGAAGGACAGGGAAGCCTGGCGTGCTGCAGTCCATGGGTCCGCAGAGAGTCAGACATGACTTAGCAACTGAACAACTGATCATTGGTGCTGCTGCTATGTCGTGTCCAACTCTGTGCTAGTGAAATTCAAAACTTAATCCCTAGGAAGACTAAGTGAATGGAGCAGGCCAGGGATGATGCTTGTTTGAAGAATTTACAGTCCTCTGGACAGAATGAATGTCTTGCCTTTGCCAACCATGACTTTAGAGCCCCAACCTCTTCACTCCCTTGTAGGATTACAACATTCTGCATCATGTTAAAGTTTAATATTATTGTCTCAGACAGAGGGAGTGGTAGCCACAAGTACAGCCAAAATGTTTAGATGCTCATGTCTTCTCCAAACCATTCCAGTGCTATTTCATTTGCCTGCTAAAAATATGTGTTTGGTTTCAATAAAATAGTAGGGATGTGGGTAAATTAGGAATTAATTTGCATAATACATATAATGAGTGAGTCTAGATGGGGTCAAAATTCTACTTTGTTCCTGGCAAAATGGAAAACAAAATTATACAGGAAAAACAGGCAAGCCATAGTTTTGTTGTTGTTGTTGTTTTAATGCATCCTGATTTTGACTTTTACTCAAAAAGCCAAAGATGGAAAAACCATTTTCCATACCCATTTGAGGATTTGTTTCACATCAACTAAAAGGGTATTCAATCAGGCCAGGTCTGTTCTCAGACCTGTATCTTTGGCAGCAATGGAGACGCAGACACACAGAACAGACTTGTGGACATGATGGGGGTAGGAGAGGGTGGGGAAAGCAGCCTGGAAACATGTATATTACCAAACACGGAATGGATGGCCAGTGGAGATTCACTGCGAGGTGCAGGGAGCTCACATCAGATGCCCTGTGGCAACCTAGAGGAAGGGATGGGGTGGGTGGTGGGAGGGAGGTTGAAGAAGGAGGGGACATATGCATACCTGTGGCTGATTCATGCTGATGTATGGCAGAGATCAACATAATATTATAAAGCAATTATCCTCCAGTTAAAAATAAATTAATTAAAATATAATTTATAAAAGTCAGAGGAGACCAAACACATATTCCCAATCACAGGTGCTCCTATTTCCACTACACACTGCCAGAGGCTGAAGATGTTGAAACCTTGTGAGACTGTCTGTACGAGAATGTCCACAGAAGAAGCCACGCTGGTGGCCAAAGCTGACTGACACCATCTGAACATCTTACCAAAGTATTAGGCATTCTCATCTCACCCACTGTGCTGGGATACTTCGGTTCTTACCAATATTCAGAATTTCTCAGAAGAAAGAGAGTCAGTCTGGGTTTTTCTGCATATTTATCACTCCCACAGACCCAAAAGAAAGAAGGGGAAAAAAATGATAACATGGTACCTTTATACTGGCTGGTTTAAAGCTTCTTCCTACTGGTGGCCCTTATGGTGAAGAACTTGCCTGCCAGTGCAGGAGATGTAAGAGACGCGAGTTCAACCCTTGGGTCAGGAAGATCCCTTGGAGCAGGGCATGGCAACCCACTCCAGGATTCTTGCTTGGAGGATCCCATGGACAGAGAAGCCTGGCAGGCTGCAGTCCAGAGGGTCGTATGGAGTTGCTCGCAGCTGAAGTGACTCAGCATGCACCGGTCACAGTGCCCCCGTCTGGCCACCTCTGTAGGCAGCTCTGCTCATCATTGGGAAAGCTGNTGGAGGATCCCATGGACAGAGAAGCCTGGCAGGCTGCAGTCCAGAGGGTCGTATGGAGTTGCTCGCAGCTGAAGTGACTCAGCATGCACCGGTCACAGTGCCCCCGTCTGGCCACCTCTGTAGGCAGCTCTGCTCATCATTGGGAAAGCTGGCACACAGGACTTTGTTATGGACACTTCCTCCTCCTAACCTCATCCAACCTGGTATCCTGTTTGATTTTTCTGCACTCTGCAGCCAGGGCTGACCAACCTGATCCGAAGGGCAACTCTTATCCTTTCCTGCAGTCACTTTTCTTTCAGGAGACCTTTGTACCCCGGCTTATTAAAGACAGCTAACTTTGTGCTGAACACAAACCAACCATGAAGCTCCAGGGTGTCCTGCAAATACTGCACTGGGGGCTCTTGAATGGTTTCTGGCGGTAGGTAGCCTCTTTGAGTCACTGTATTTCCTCCTGGAATCATGGAAATTCTGCTTTAACTGCCCAGTTTAAAATATACTCTCCTGAGGCAGTTTTTAGTTATTTCATTTTTTTTCCTTCAGAGCCAAATCTACACTTCTTGACATCACAACCAAGAAGGAAGCCATCATTTGTCTCTTTATCATGAAATTTGTCTCTTATCTCAGTCATGAAACCCTCGCTCTTCTAACACTCAATGATTTTTTTCTTTTTTTTTTTTAAAGAACCCTTGGGCCCTTGTGGTTCTATGTCCCTAGGGAATGTAGGATAAGTGTCCACGTTGACCTGAGCTCTTAGATCATCCTACAGCCTCTCCTGTTCCTCTTAGATGTGCAGAAATTCCTTGACTCCATTGCTGTCCACTGGGCTTCAGTCCCCCCCCACGTAGGAGCACAGGATACTTCCTAGGCATGACAGTAGGAAGGAGCCTTTAATGTGAAACCTCGCTCCATTCATCCAGCCAGAAGAAGCTTCAAAAGGTTGTGCGAATGGCTAAGGTATTTCTTCAAGTGACAATATTCCTTTATAACTTTATAGTAGTTTATTTTTTTCTAAGTCAAGACTTCTTAAACCACTGTCATACCTACTGCATCTTTTCAAAAGAGCCCCAACTACTCCATTCTCTCCCTGAGGGGAGAGGAAAACAAAACACATGTTTCTACTTATGTAAGAAACACAAGATAAGAATAGACCCCAAACTCCTCATCCAGCAATAAATTTGGACTTGAACTCAATTCTCTTCTGCAAATTTTCTGGCCATTTCTCTTTAAGCCGCCCCATCAGTAGGCTTTGTTCCATAATTTATATGGTCTCCTATCTGCACTGTCCTGGATCAGATTATCACTGTCTGGAATACAGCCCTACCTTCACAGCTTGTTTGTTTGGGTGTTTTTTGTTTTTTTAAACTTCTCTGAAGCCACGCTTGACCACTCTTCTCTCCCCCAGCTTTATTTAGGTGGCTGTGATAGTGTCACAATTCTATCTGCCCATCTAAAATGAGCTACTCGTCAAAATAAGGACTTACTCACGCACACCCACTTCCAACGCCCTGTGAAGTACCTGAAACACAGCAGATGTTGAGTGCTTACAGCCTAAACCAGAATTACCGTCACTCCACTATTTCATTCAAAAGCAAACAGAGGCAAGGGTATAAAATCTGCATGAGCTATCTATCCAATAGCACAATGATTCCTACAAAAAGTCATAAAAATATTTAACATATTCCTTAGAATTAGATACTACTGCCCCACACACAATTGTACTAAAACTCATCATTAACTAATAGTTATTAAATAGTTGAACATATGGTAGAATTTTTATAAATCATCATTTCTTTAAAGACTACTAGTCCAAAGAGGCTTCATTTTCAAACACAGATGCTACTCTCTTTCAAGGCAAGTTCATCAGAACAAACTCAGAAGGCAGTTTTTCCTTCTCTCATTCAGCCTAAATTAAATATTTGAAGGATGATGGAAGCAGAAAAGGAAAAAAAATTTTTTTTCTGGAAGTATCCATACAAGAATGCTGAAGTCAGTGTGTCCAGCTGGAGGGAGTACACCAAAAGATGTCATAATAATGACCCCAGATCCCCTTTCTTGGTGCATTTACAATGGATGTATTATAGAAGCAAAATAAAACACAGTGTAAAATTTTATTCTCTTCAAGATTTACCATCGTCAGTGCACCAAATATGTGTATATTTTGGAGCATCAAAATAACCTCACATCCTTTCATGCTGTGTATTTCATCAATGTGCTCGTGAAGGGACTGACTCCAAACATACACATTTCAATGGCAACCCTTCCCACAAAAATCAGACTAACCTAAAATAAAGAGGTCATTTGTATCATTTTCTCCTAAGCATCTGAGTAATGTGAGGAAGTTAAAACATTAGTCAACCTTCAACTACAGAAACAGGTGCAACACAAGATCTTCTGTCCACAAAATCACGGTCCTAAATCATTCTAAAGAGAAGCCAGACTACAAATCAACAGAATTCAGGATCACGTACCAGCCAACCAGGAGGAACACAAGCTCAGCCGCAATTTACTTGTTAGTAAAACATAAGCCTGCAACCAGAGACAGTTGCTGGACTATAATTACTTAATTACTTTTAATCATCAAGCAATATCACAAACATTAAAAGGTAGATACCAAGTTAAAATGCTCAGGCTCCTGAAAATTTCTGCATAGATAATTAAATAATCTAACATTTAAGTCACTTAAGATTTATACATTTAAAATATTTTGATTTATAAAATATTTTAAAAACTCAAAGCTCTGTATAAAGAACTAGAGAATTTCCATTTAAAAAGAGTAGTTTATTTCTGACATCACCACATTCTCCAACTTCTGACCCACTTAAACCTTGCGGACAACACTTAAAGGAAAGAGCTAATCATTTCCCTTTCAACTGCCAAGTCTTCTGAGCAGCCAGGCAGTTTGAAAATTCAGGAATAGCAAGTTATTTCAGGACCCATAGGATTTACAACAATAATGGTTTGAGGAAACCGCAGCATTTAGGCTCCTTCAGTCTTTTTCCCTGTCCTTAGGAGTTTAAAAATAAGCAGGAAAGTGGTTCTTCAAATTGGCAAACCAATTGCAGGGTGGCTTCTTGCCACAGTGCAGGATAATCACAGAGTTACACGATCCACAGTAGGTGGAACATCCCACAGAAGCAGCTCTTTTCTGATTCTCCTCTTTGATCAAACAGATTTGGGCCTTTTCCATTTTTATTTTTGTTTTACCTCTTCCTCTCTCCCTTCCTGTCCACCTTTTTTCTCTTTTCCTCTCTCCTCTCTCCTTTCCCCTCCTCTCTCCTCTCTCCTTTTCTCTTTTTCCCCTCTTCTTCACTTAACATCTAATAGAAGTCACCTACAATTCTGTTGATGGAAATAGATGGCATTTACTTCATGCTTTATTTTTATTTAATGCATCTCAGCAGATTCAGCTGTTAAGGATAATGAAAGTCTGCTGCTGCTGCTTCTGCTGCTGCTGTTGAGTCGCTTCAGTTGTGTCCAACTCTGTGCGACCCCATAGACGGTAGCCCACAAGGCTCCCCCGTCCCTGGGATTCTCCAGGCAGTCTACAGTCCCTCAAGAGGAAAAATGTCTGTGTCAAAACCATAATACAAGGTTCACAGTTTTAAAATACCCTTCTTTCTCTTGAGGTAGGTGGGTTTCTGACGCTGTAAGTTATTCAACTGTCTCTAGGGCCTTCAGCTCATACCAAGGAAAGCCTGCAGCCTGGGACCCTTGGGGTCTTCGGTTTGTTTGCGGGGTGGGGTTGTTTTCTTCTTTTCCTTCAATTCCTTGAAACCTGAATGAATGTGCCTTTGTAAGCAGAAGCAAAGTGACCCAGAAGAGCCTGGTTCCAGGGTGAATGCTGTTCCTCTTCTGCCTCTGCCATCATCAGTAAGCTGCTTGTCTTCGACACATCTATTTAGAAAACCTTCATTGTGACAGAGAGTGGGTGAAAGACTTCCAAAACCTGCTCTGTAACGTCAGTAAAGGAATCTGTCACTAGACCATCACAGGTAAGTCAGGAATGCCAAAATTAAAGAAACAAACAGAAAGGAACACAGTTGCAATAGTATTTAAAAGAGAAAAGAACACAAGGGCCCACCTAACTGGGCTCGTGCCTTTGGCTCTCGGCTGTGAGGTCTTTAAGCAACCAAGGTCACCTCCCCAGACCCCTGCTTCTCATCCGTCACACCAGGTTATCCTGAGATTCCTTCCAGCCCTAACAAATTACCTTTGTTTTTTAAGGTAACTCTTAGATCTCTTCACAATTCCAATTTAGGAAATATATTCAAATATTTACTAAAATGGTCTCAAATGGCACGGAGAAAAAACTCGTGGTTGGTCATTCCTTCAGTAAGCTCTCTCTCAAAGAGCTGCTAAAGCTGGTTTCTCTAGCTATAACCACGACAGTAAGAATTCTTTGAAATTTCACTTCATCAAAAATGAAAGACATCTTTACAATTGTCATCTCTGAGACTTTACAAACACAAAACAAAGTATGCTGGATATCAAAAGCTTTTGATATCACAAGTGAGCATCTTTTTTTATCAATTCTCTTATATTTCGAGAAAGAGAGAATAGCAATCCCTACTGAAACTGCTACTTTTCTGTAGGCCTCATTTCTTGAGTCATAGAAAAGTTTTCTTCTACATCTCTATTTTCAATTTTTCAAACTGCACCCAAACATCTTTGCAGCTCTCCTTTATATGAATCAAAACATTCACTGAGCAACTACTGTAAGCTTAGGATGCAAAATGAAGATTATTTCAACACAGACTATTAAAAGGTCGCATTAGTTCCAAAAATTGGGTGGTTTACTAAGAAAGTCACAGAAAAGGCAGAGAGACAAATCAGCTTTTTCAGTCACACTTTATATAATTCTCATTTGTGTTCAGAAGGATCAAACATCATTTTAAATGGCCAAAAAGGTTTAGTAGAGTAGAACCAACTTCAGATAATAGAAATATGTCTTATCACCACCATCTTTTAACTTTTTTATAAGCAGATGATGTGAAGAAAAATATGAAACTAAAGATATGGAGAGGCCATTTCAACCACATGAAAAACAATACACACACACACACACACACACACACACACACACACACACACACACATTTGGTGTCCAACTGATAGTCGGAGAAAAGAGTGGCGAGTGAGAACTCAACATGTAATTAGAGAAAGCGGTTAATGATGAAACCAAAGCTTAAAAGTGATGTTGCTTGTTTCAAGTTAAACAATACAGTAATCCTACTTGGAAACTCAGAGTGATTTTATAGATGTGTTTAAAATTTAACATTTACAATAAGAACTGGGATGCCCAAATATAGTCACAACTCCATAACATTAATGCAAACATGTGCTTTATTTAACTGTAGTAAAAAGAAAAGCCAACAGAAAAAGATAAATGTGGGAAAAACATATTTACATATTACAGAACAATCCACTTATCAAGAGATCATTTTTCTGAAAAAAAACTCAACCACTCAAAATGTGGTTGAGACCCAAGAAGTCAAGATGGTCTCTGACCAGACAGCAATACTCACAGGATCATGGCTTAGGATCTTATTATAATCCTTCAGTCACTAATACTCACAGGATCATGGCTTAGAATCTTATTATAATCCTTCAGTCAGTCTAGCTGTTGTAATAAGCTAGATTTCCCAGACCCTCCACAGAAGGTAACATATTAGAAACCCCATAGCAGAGACTGGTGGGTACAAGAGGCAAGCAGGACTACGAGAGTGAAAAGAGAAAGCTCACAGCTTTATAGCAAAAGTGGAACAAGAAAGAAGCAGGCACCAGAGACCCACCTTAAGCCAAAGCAAGGATCCTTACAAACCTCAGTAACCACCAGGGTGACACCAGATTCTTACAAGGTTCAATGACAGCACACTGACACCAAGGCATCAAAACAAGCTTCAAACGTCCTCTGAGGATTGAGTAGAAACACTACACGGAATCATGCAGAGAGGGAGGGACTAAGTCATGAGAAGTGAATTTCAATCCAACTATACCACTATTATCTGTAATGCTTCAGGCAAGCCCCTTAATCTCTCAGGACAGCTTTCAGAGGGAGATGCCCCCATCCTACCATCTCACAGGACCACCAGAACAATGAAATGAGACCAGACGTGAGTGAGCACTGGGTAAACCGTGACCAGCAAACAGACTCTATTTGCAGAGCAAACTTCAGAAAGATGTTTGTTAATTTTTTAATTGTTTTAGAATTCTGAACAATGAATGGAACAAGCTTCTGTTACAGAGAAATAAAAATGAAAGGCATTTTCCTCTAACATTTTATGTAAGTTAACATGTAGTCCATGTGAACACAATTTAGAAAGGATCTCTAACCAACCGTCAGGGTTTTGCAGTAACTTTATGTTTCAAAGAAAATGCAGCTTCTTGTCCAGTTCAGACACAGAATTTCTGACACATACAGGCTAGAGTCCAACAATTTGAAAGTAAAGTGAAATGGACTGAATTTCTTAACTAATTTTTCCTCTATGGGGGATGGATGGACAGCAGGCCAGGAAGCATAATGCCAGAGAAATCTCCAGATCAGGGCAGAAATTCATCAGACGTTGCTATTCATGAGTTTTCCCTTGGGCCGGTGAGCAGGTGCAAGGAAGCCATGGAGTGCATTAGCAGGCTGTGCACGGCTGTGCTCAGGCAGGGAGCAAGGTCCATGCTGGAAATCACTCGGTCCTGCCTGCAAGTTTTCAAGCACAGCATGGCCCTGGGCTGGGGGGGTGCAGAGGGAAAGGAGAGGGCTTACTCTGTTCTCAGACCCAATGGTGTTCTGATAGGCACAATTCATCTGTACTGCATCTCAGGATGCTTCTGGTATGTGAGGCCTCCTACAACAGGGACATGAGGATGGACTATCCACAGAAACTGCATTGCCATTTGTGAGGGAGCAGTCTGGTACACAGCATAATACAACCCTACTACCCAAAGTCTACTGAAAGCATTATTTCACCAAAGTCTGTGACTTGATAGGGAATGATAAAACCAGTTCAGTAGGTCGGGATTGACATTTTCTGTCTAATAGAATAGACTAGAATAAAACAGAAAAGAGAATCACATGTACCCATACAATAAGGGTAAGTAGTTTCACAAAGCTTTTCTTACATTTTCTATAGATGTATTTATGTGTTTATATGTATATATGTTTATATNTTGACCTCAAACACGAATACAAGGGTTTTCTCTCTTCTCTCCGAGTCAGGCTTCCAAGCCTCACTGTCCCCTATGGGTGAGGGTTTCCACTTGTAATAAGTCTTTTTCCATGACCTGCCCGTCATCACCGGGTCTGACCACCAACACTGGAGGCTGATGATGTCAAAGCTATTAATTAAAAAGCCAAGCTTCCGCCAAGCACTCCTGTGCTTACACACACTTGAGCATTTGGAACGCCGTTGACAACAAAAGTCCAGATAGCTAATGCCGGTGGCACCTTCCTCAGGGCTTCCTGACTTTAAGACCTAAGGTCAAACGTTCACGGTAATTGTGTCCTGTACAGTCTCCGGGAACTCTGAATTAGCAAATGCTGACCACGGCTCCTGGGGATGAACAGGGAGGCTCCGGCCAGCTTCTGGCCACAACACGCCTGCCAACCCATCAGCACGTGACCTTGTTTTCTGTCTGTTTCGATACTATCCTGTATCACCTCACAGGATTCGCAACGATGCGCCATTCACATGGAGCCTGCATCCAGCAGCATGTGACCCCAGCCTGTGGGAGACTCCTCTAACCAGCGTATTGTCCCCAGGAGGCCAGGCAAGGCACCTCAGACTTTGCAACACCGCGCTCACTCCAGCACAGTGCCTGGGGGCCATTTACAACAGCAAAAACCTCCCAAAACTGGACCATATGGCTCTAAGGCCATGAAAAGGCCACGTGGCCACAGTGAGAAAACCAAAACAAGACCCGGCTACCGCCTCGTCTGACCTGAGCTGCGGACACGTACGTTGATTGATACATATTTTTTGCCACGCTGCACACGTCTGTCCATGAGAGCCCTCAAAACGACTATGTGTATGGCTCTGAGGTTACAAATAAGTGTGAGCCAATAGACGAATTCACAGACACAGAGTCACGGAGGAGAATCACCTTCACTATTTCTTTTTGGATGTAAGGCCGTTTGCAGTTAGACTAAAAGCTAAGGACTGGACTTTTCCCCCCAAAATGCAAGTGTTGATGCTCCAACCCTGATGTAACTGTATCTGGACATGGACCTGTTATGTGAGGTCAGAAGGGCTTCTCTAGTGGCTCAGACAGTAAGGAATCTGCCTGCAATGCCAGAGACGTGGGTTCAATCCCCGGGTCAGGAAGATCCCCTGTTGAAGGGAATGGCAACCCTGTCCAGTATGCCTGCCCGCAGAATTCCAAGGACAGAGGAGCCTGGTGGGTGATGTCAGAAGGATGGGGCCCAGATCTCTAGGACTGGGGGCCTCCTGAGAAGAGGAAGAGAGAACGCTCTCTGTCTCTCAGTGTACAAGCCAAGGACAAGGCCTGTGGGGAGCCGGAGAAAGGCCTCAGGAGGAACCCACCCCCGGCGCCTCCAGCCCCAGGAGCTGGGAGGACTCCATCCCTGTGTTCCAGCGGCCCGGCCGTGTGCTCCATCAGGACGGCCTGAGCGGACCAAGGCACCGTGAGAAGCGGGGCAGAGACCTCAGCCTGCAGCCGCCCGAGATCCGCAAGCGAGCGTCTGCCGTTCACCGGCTCCAGGCGCAGATTGCGGGGCTTCAGAGAGACCCCGAGGGGGACGGCGCGGCGGCCCGCAGGCCAGGGGACACATCCGGCCACAGCCTGGCCTGCAGCAGCCCCGGGGCCAGCCCGGGGGCCTGGGCCCCCCCCCCCCAGGGGCCAGTTCCTCACAGCGGGGGCCTGGAGCCCTGACATCATGACCACGTCCCGCTGCCAAGCGCTCGGGAGCGGGAGGCTGGGGTCTGGCTGCTGGAGGCCCGGGCAGCCTGCGCGCTGCCTCTCCCACCCAGGTGACCCCCATCTTCATCAGGTCAGAAAAACGCCGCGATCAGGGAGCCGACTGCAGAAGGACTGAAGGAACCGGCGTGCGGAGCAGGCCCGGGCGGGGGCTCGGAGCGAGCCCTGAGCAGCCGCAGCTCTTCCAGCCTGGGTGTGACGAGGCCCAGGCCATCCGCACAGCCTTGTGCAACGCCACACGCGCCCCCGAAGCCGGCCCTCGGGTACGCTTGCCGAGGCTTAACCAGGAAAAGCGTTTCTGGACCTTGAACATCTCTCAGCTTCGAGGAACAAAGGAACCCATAGAATGGACAGAAATGACATTCTCTTCAAAAGTAAACACAGAGATGGCATTTAATATTACTGCTAAAAGACCAGAAATTTTGTTGTCTTACGATTTAAAAAAAAAAATTTGAAACTTCTAATCCAATTCTGAGAGTATAAAGAAATACCATGTTGTAAAAAATAATAATAATAATAAGGAAATTGACATGTGGTCTGGTATTAACTGAAGCACAGATTTTGTTCAAATTTCACAAAATTTTATGCTTGCGTCCACTATTTGATTCCACATGGTATTCAGTTGCACTGAGCAGCTTGGGCTGCATACAACAAATTCTGGTCAGTTCTCTTTTCATTTTTATTCTGTTACAAATATTTTCTAATTTTCCTTGTTTATGGATTCTTAGATGCACCCATCATTTAAAAGTGGACACTTACTTTCCAAATACATGGAGTTTTTCAGGTAACAAAAGAAAAGTAAACAGAGGGAGGGTGGACAGCGGAGCTTTTCCCAGGCTGTGGCAGCCTCCAGAAAGCCCAGCTGTGGCCCAGCTGTGGCGTCAGGCAGACCTGCCCCTTGCTCGGGGGCCAGCTTCTCAGTCTCTCCAATAACCTCCGAGCTCCTCGAAGATGAGCAGGGCCGCTCACCTGTCCTGGCTTCACGCAGCTGCACACAGTGGGAACTTGCGTAAGTATTAGCGTGAGACGCCGTGAACATTACGACCCACTGGAGAGACAGCAGGGCCGGGACTCCAGGGCCTCATCACACGTCAGCCAAGGTCACATGCTGGGAACCCACGTCAGCCAGAGGGCGACCACGGATTCAGGGCTCCAAGCTTGTTCACCAGAGACAAGAGCACCTTTAGAACCGTGTGGTCCACCCACCTTTGCACACAATTTAGAACCTCTTTCAGCCACACTGGGAGGCTTCCCTGGAGGCTCAGACAGAAAAGAATCTGCCTACAATGTACCTATATTATACCTATATGTACCTACTCACCTACATCTCTCTCCGTACATATACCTCCCTAGGGCTTCCCTCATAGTTCAGTCAATAAGGAATCTGCCTGCAATAAANGAAAGAAGCAGGCACCAGAGACCCACCTTAAGCCAAAGCAAGGATCCTTACAAACCTCAGTAACCACCAGGGTGACACCAGATTCTTACAAGGTTCAATGACAGCACACTGACACCAAGGCATCAAAACAAGCTTCAAACGTCCTCTGAGGATTGAGTAGAAACACTACACGGAATCATGCAGAGAGGGAGGGACTAAGTCATGAGAAGTGAATTTCAATCCAACTATACCACTATTATCTGTAATGCTTCAGGCAAGCCCCTTAATCTCTCAGGACAGCTTTCAGAGGGAGATGCCCCCATCCTACCATCTCACAGGACCACCAGAACAATGAAATGAGACCAGACGTGAGTGAGCACTGGGTAAACCGTGACCAGCAAACAGACTCTATTTGCAGAGCAAACTTCAGAAAGATGTTTGTTAATTTTTTAATTGTTTTAGAATTCTGAACAATGAATGGAACAAGCTTCTGTTACAGAGAAATAAAAATGAAAGGCATTTTCCTCTAACATTTTATGTAAGTTAACATGTAGTCCATGTGAACACAATTTAGAAAGGATCTCTAACCAACCGTCAGGGTTTTGCAGTAACTTTATGTTTCAAAGAAAATGCAGCTTCTTGTCCAGTTCAGACACAGAATTTCTGACACATACAGGCTAGAGTCCAACAATTTGAAAGTAAAGTGAAATGGACTGAATTTCTTAACTAATTTTTCCTCTATGGGGGATGGATGGACAGCAGGCCAGGAAGCATAATGCCAGAGAAATCTCCAGATCAGGGCAGAAATTCATCAGACGTTGCTATTCATGAGTTTTCCCTTGGGCCGGTGAGCAGGTGCAAGGAAGCCATGGAGTGCATTAGCAGGCTGTGCACGGCTGTGCTCAGGCAGGGAGCAAGGTCCATGCTGGAAATCACTCGGTCCTGCCTGCAAGTTTTCAAGCACAGCATGGCCCTGGGCTGGGGGGGTGCAGAGGGAAAGGAGAGGGCTTACTCTGTTCTCAGACCCAATGGTGTTCTGATAGGCACAATTCATCTGTACTGCATCTCAGGATGCTTCTGGTATGTGAGGCCTCCTACAACAGGGACATGAGGATGGACTATCCACAGAAACTGCATTGCCATTTGTGAGGGAGCAGTCTGGTACACAGCATAATACAACCCTACTACCCAAAGTCTACTGAAAGCATTATTTCACCAAAGTCTGTGACTTAATAGGGAATGATAAAACCAGTTCAGTAGGTCGGGATTGACATTTTCTGTCTAATAGAATAGACTAGAATAAAACAGAAAAGAGAATCACATGTACCCATACAATAAGGGTAAGTAGTTTCACAAAGCTTTTCTTACATTTTCTATAGATGTATTTATGTGTTTATATGTATATATGTTTATATTCCCTGGTGGCTCAGACGGTAAAGTGTCTGCCTGCAATGCGGGAGACCCAGGTTCGATTCCTGGGTCGGGAAGGTCCCTTGGAGAAGGAAATGGCAATCCACTCCAGCACTCTTGCCTGGAAAATCCCATGGACAGAGGAGCCTGATAGGCTACAGTCCATGGGGTCGCAAAGAGTTGGACACGACTGAGCAACTTCACAGCTTCACATGTATACGAATGTATGTGTGTGTACAGATCTGTTGTGTAGATTAGGAACAAATGTAAAGTGTATTTGTTGCTTTGGACACAGCCAAAACTTTTCAAACTCACTGACAAACAACTATAATTAAACTTCTCAGGCACTGAAAAACTCAAAATGTTCACATCATAGATTTACTATAGAAGATTCTTTTTTCCATTCCAAAAAAAATTTGTTGGTGAGAAACCTTGCTCAACTTTCTCAGAAACTATATGAAAACTTACAATTGTGTTTCTGTTCAGGCCTTTATTAGTTGGAAACTAAACATAACCTTTAAGATTTCTAAACTCAGTTACCTAACGTTTCCCTGGTTACAATGACATGAACACACAGAGCCACTGCACAAACCAACACAAACCCCAGCGCGTGGGAAGTAACCAAGGTCTAATGATCCAAAAAAAGGAAAGGAAACTGAAGTCGCTCAGTCGTGTCCAGCTCTTTACGATCCCATGGACCGTAGCCTGCCAGGCTCCTCTGCCCATGGGATTTTCCAGGCCAGAATACTGGAATGGGTTGCCATTGCCTTCTCCAGGGGAGATGATCCAAAGGAACGCTGAAGGAGTGCAGCCCCAATCTCACTAGTTTCCTAAAGCACACAAGAACATTCCAAATGCAACAAGCAAGCTCAAACAATTCTGTACATATTAAACAGAACTGGGATCCTTAGAAGAGAACCACATTCACACTTACGGGCAAAGAACTGGATGTGGAAAGGTAGCAAGGAAAAATAAAAAGGATTTAAATGATCTTTTTATAGTTGGAATGGAGTTCGTTGATGAACTCTGCAATAAAATTACTTTAAGGTGAAAAATCAAAGTTCTTTTTCCAGGAAGTCAAAGGACTCTATGTACTTTCCACGGGTGAAAAAAAAATATGTAAATAAATAACCACCAGTCAAGATGTCCACAGCAACCAAGCCAAGAACCAGCCCCAACCACCCACCAAGGTCAATTCACAAATTGCCTTTTGTATTCTTTGTAAAAGAACCTCCAACCACTCAAGACTGAAGCAGTACACACCTGTGTCTAGATAGGAATTCTGGTTTATCTCAAAATGTAATCCAGAAACACCAGATACCCAGCTTCTACTTTAACTGAGGCGTTTCCAGTTACAAAGTGAAAGACAACCTTCGGGAACACAGGCAAAGGAACTATAACAACAATAAAACATATTTATTCTCACGTTCTCTTTTTAAACTTTACTGAAAAACAAAAACAAAAATCAAGTGATGCAGTTTATGAAATCTCAACTGCTTGTGGCTTTCACTTATAAAAAGGTTTTCCTTAGAGCAAGAGAGTTCAGTTGCTCAGTCAAGAGCAAGGTAAGTATTTTATGAAACCCAAATCTAACAGTTTACTTGTACACTGAAATTTTAGCCAGTAAACAGATTAGCCTTTATTTTCACTCCACACTTTTCAACCATGTACAAAAGGTTTATTAAACTATGTCTTAAAAACAAACATATCTTAACTATTATAAACAATTAGTCCCGCAGGGAGCACATTCAGAAACATGTCTGAGACCCACTAGACTACCATTACTTTATAGATTTAGGAGATGGAGTCAGAAAAGTGTTGGCAACAAGAAGGCAGAATAGAGAGGTATGGAGACCTGTCATCTCTTCTCTCCTTCTATCTCATCCCTCCTCCTTCCCACCCATCTATTGCCATCTCCTTCGGTTATCTTCCTTTCACTACAGCCCTCAACAGAACCTTTTTGGAAAATAGGAGGGCATGAAAATGGCAGGGCAGAGTCACTCCTCATTTCACCAGTCTCCAAGAGCGCCTGCTCTAGGGAAGGTCGTGGGTCAGGTCACTCTAGGTCACTTGCAAGCCAAGCCATTTTCACTCCTATGAGAGACTTCCTCCTCCTCATGGCTTTGTCAAGGTTGCTTTATACCAAGTCTACAAGGCCACAGAAGCTCTCAAAACACAAGGATCCACAACTGATGCCCAGATCCAGGCAATCAGTCTAAGTAAAGGTCAGTGCGGAGGGAGGCAATTAACTGAGGAGCCCAGCCAACAAATCCCTCTGCTCCAGGGAGATGGTCTCAGACAGCTGCTCAGCTAGGCAAACGCTCACCACGTATTATATACATGCTTACATACACAAAATGTGATGTGTCCAGCACAGTGATGGGTTCTAGGAAGAACTAAGTAAATAATTGTTGATTTAATGTCTTTGGTAACTAGTCAGTGATCAGCCATAAATGTCAGCAAACACCCTGAGATGCTGCATTGGATAATCAGAGAAGAGGTGTTGCTACACAACACAAAGGTGTAAAAGGCAAATTTTCTTCCCTTAGGATTTCAGAGTTCAACAGGGTACTAACGCTGTTAGGACCATGTGATAAGAGATGTCAGTAGAAGTCACGCCAGATGGAGGCATGGCTTACATGACCATAGGTTTGGTAGAACAAACGTACTTGCAAACCTAAGTGCCAAGTCTGTCATCCAGGGACGATAGAAAAGAATATTTAGATCATGCTGGGAATCCAGCCTTATGGTGGGACCAGTGCTCCTCGGCCTTCACACTGCTCCCCAGGATGGCATGGGAAATGCGGAGACCGTTCAAATGCCAAGCATGCAAAGATGTGGTAATTTTAAATAGGGTCCTTGGTGATTTTTTCAGCAAAGACCTGAAGAAAGCAAAAGAAGGTGAGAATAAGATGTACAGCTGGGACTCTAGGAGGAGGGCAAGGTCTAATTGCATGCCCTGTCCTAACAGCAGCAAGGAGTCTGGTGTGACGTGGAGGAGAGTTAAGGGAAAGCACAGGGGACGAGGCTGGGGAAACGATGGGGTCAGGGAGCCCACCCCTGGAAGGGCCTCCGAGAACACTATAACAGCGCTAGTTATTAAACTGTCTGAGAAAGGTTTTAAGCAGTGAAGTCACACAGTTTGACTTCTGTTTGATGTTTCACCAGGTGGCTGAGGCCGCTGTCTTAAGATTGCCTGACTTGGGGTGACTGGCCTCA